>CM060265.1:15394007-15574169 GCA_030684275.1 Acipenser oxyrinchus oxyrinchus | reverse complement strand
GAATCTAATCAGCAGGTAGGTGTGTTCCAGCACGGCGCCGGGTATAAAGAGGTCCCGTTTATTCACTTCAGGGCTGCTGCAAGGCCGTGTGGAATCTAATCAGCAGGTAGGTGTGTTCCAGCACGGCGTCGGGTATAAAGAGGTCCCGTTTATTCACTTCAGGGCTGCTGCAAGGCTGTGTGGAATCTAATCAGCAGGTAGGTGTGTTCCAGCACGGCGCGGGTATAAAGAGGTCCCGTTTATTCACTTCAGGGCTGCTGCAAGGCTGTGTGGAATCTAATCAGCAGGTAGGTGTGTTCCAGCACGGCGTCGGGTATAAAGAGGTCCCGTTTATTCACTTCAGGGCTGCTGCAAGGCCGTGTGGAATCTAATCAGCAGGTAGGTGTGTTCCAGCGGGCGCCAGGTATAAAGAGGTCCCGTTTATTCACTTCAGGGCTGCTGCAAGGCCGTGTGGAATCTAATCAGCAGGTAGGTGTGTTCCAGCGGGCGTCGGGTATAAAGAGGTCCCGTTTATTCACTTCAGGGCTGCTGCAAGGCCGTGTGGAATCTAATCAGCAGGTAGGTGTGTTCCAGCAGGCGCGGGTATAAAGAGGTCCCGTTTAATCACTTCAGGGCTTCTGCAAGGCTGTGTGGAATCTAATCAGCAGGTAGGTGTGTTCCAGCAAGGCGTCGGGTATAAAGAGGTCCCGTTTATTCACTTCAGGGCTGCTGCAAGGCCGTGTGGAATCTAATCAGCAGGTCGGTGTGTTCCAGCGGGGCGTCGGGTATAAAGAGGTCCCGTTTATTCACTTCAGGGCTGCTGCAAGGCCGTGTGGAATCTAATCAGCAGGTCGGTGTGTTCCAGCACGGCGTCGGGTATAAAGAGGTCCCGTTTATTCACTTCAGGGCTGCTGCAAGGCCGTGTGGAATCTAATCAGCAGGTAGGTGTGTTCCAGCGGGGCGTCGGGTATAAAGAGGTCCCGTTTATTCACTTCAGGGCTGCTGCAAGGCCGTGTGGAATCTAATCAGCAGGTAGGTGTGTTCCAGCACGGCGTCGGGTATAAAGAGGTCCCGTTTATTCACTTCAGGGCTGCTGCAAGGCTGTGTGGAATCTAATCAGCAGGTCGGTGTGTTCCAGCACGGCGTCGGGTATAAAGAGGTCCCGTTTATTCACTTCAGGGCTGCTGCAAGGCCGTGTGGAATCTAATCAGCAGGTAGGTGTGTTCCAGCGGGGCGGCAGGTATAAAGAGGTCCCGTTTATTCACTTCAGGGCTGCTGCAAGGCCGTGTGGAATCTAATCAGCAGGTAGGTGTGTTCCAGCACGGCGTCGGGTATAAAGAGGTCCCGTTTATTCACTTCAGGGCTGCTGCAAGGCCGTGTGGAATCTAATCAGCAGGTAGGTGTGTTCCAGCACGGCGTCAGGTATAAAGAGGTCCCGTTTATTCACTTCAGGGCTGCTGCAAGGCTGTGTGGAATCTAATCAGCAGGTAGGTGTGTTCCAGCACGGCGTCGGGTATAAAGAGGTCCCGTTTATTCACTTCAGGGCTGCTGCAAGGCCGTGTGGAATCTAATCAGCAGGTAGGTGTGTTCCAGCGGGGCGGCAGGTATAAAGAGGTCCCGTTTATTCACTTCAGGGCTGCTGCAAGGCTGTGTGGAATCTAATCAGCAGGTAGGTGTGTTCCAGCGGGGCGCCGGGTATAAAGAGGTCCCGTTTATTCACTTCAGGGCTGCTGCAAGGCCGTGTGGAATCTAATTAGCAGGTCGGTGTGTTCCAGCAGGGCGTCGGGTATAAAGAGGTCCCGTTTATTCACTTCAGGGCTGCTGCAAGGCTGTGTGGAATCTAATCAGCAGGTAGGTGTGTTCCAGCAAGGCGTCAGGTATAAAGAGGTCCCGTTTATTCACTTCAGGGCTGCTGCAAGGCTGTGTGGAATCTAATCAGCAGGTCTGTGTGTTCCAGCACGGCGACGGGTATAAAGAGGTCCCGTTTATTCACTTCAGGGCTGCTGAAAGGCTGTGTGGAATCTAATCAGCAGGTAGGTGTGTTCCATCGGGGCGTCGGGTATAAAGAGGTCCCGTTTATTCACTTCAGGGCTGCTGCAAGGCCACGTGGAATCTAATCAGCAGGTCGGTGTGTTCCAGCACGGCGTCAGGTATAAAGAGGTCCCGTTTATTCACTTCAGGGCTGCTGCAAGGCTGTGTGGAATCTAATCAGCAGGTCGGTGTGTTCCAGCACGGCGTCAGGTATAAAGAGGTCCCGTTTATTCACTTCAGGGCTGCTGCAAGGCTGTGTGGAATCTAATCAGCAGGTCTGTGTGTTCCACAACGGCGTCGGGTATAAAGAGGTCCCGTTTATTCACTTCAGGGCTGCTGCAAGGCTGTGTGGAATCTAATCAGCAGGTAGGTGTGTTCCAGCGGGCGCGGGTATAAAGAGGTCCCGTTTATTCACTTCAGGGCTGTTGCAAGGCCATGTGGAATATAATCAGCAGGTCTTTGTGTTCGAGCGGGCGTCAGGTATAAAGAGGTCCCGTTTATTCACTTCAGGGCTGCTGCAAGGCCGTGTGGAATCTAATCATCAGGTAGGTGTGTTCCAGTGGGGCGGCAGGTATAAAGAGGTCCCGTTTATTCACTTCAGGGCTGCTGCAAGGCCGTGTGGACTCTAAACAGCAGGTAGGTGTGTTCCACCATGGCGTCAGGTATAAAGAGGTCCCGTTCATTCCCTTCAGGGCTGCTGCAAGGCCCTGTGGAATCTAATCAGCAGGTCGGTGTGTTCCAGCGGGGTGTCGGGTATAAAGAGGTCCCGTTTATTCACTTCAGGGCTGCTGCAAGGCTGTGTGGAATCTAATCAGAAGGTAGGTGTGTTCCAGCGGGCGTCGGTATAAAGAGGTCCCGTTTATTCACTTCAGGGCTGCTGCAAGGCCGTGTGGACTCCAGTCAGCAGGTAGGTGTGTTCCAGCGGGCGTAGGTATAAAGAGGTCCCGTTTATTCACTTCAGGGCTGCTGCAAGGCCGTGTGGAATCTAATCAGCAGGTCGGTGTGTTCCAGCACGGCGTCAGGTATAAAGAGGTCCAGTATATTCACTTCAGGGCTGCTGCAAGGCTGTGTGGAATCTAATCAGCAGGTAGGTGTGTTCCAGCGGGCGTCGGTATAAAGAGGTCCCGTTTATTCACTTCAGGGCTGCTGCAAGGCCGTGTGGAATCTAATCAGCAGGTCGTTGTGTTCCAGTGGGGCGTCGGGTATAAAGAGGTCCCGTTTATTCACTTCAGGGCTGCTGCAAGGCCGTGTGGAATCTAATCATCAGGTAGGTGTGTTCCAGTGGGGCGGCAGGTATAAAGAGGTCCCGTTTATTCACTTCAGGTCTGCTGCAAGGCCATGTGGACTCTAAACAGCAGGTAGGTGTGTTCCACCATGGCGTCAGGTATAAAGAGGTCCCGTTCATTCCCTTCAGGGCTGCTGCAAGGCCCTGTGGAATCTAATCAGCAGGTCGGTGTGTTCCAGCGGGGTGTCGGGTATAAAGAGGTCCCGTTTATTCACTTCAGGGCTGCTGCAAGGCCGTGTGGAATCTAATCAGCAGGTAGGTGTGTTCCATCGGGGCGTCGCGTATAAAGAGGTCCCGTTTATTCACTTCAGGGCTGCAGCAAGGCTGTGTGGAATCTAATCAGAAGGTAGGTGTGTTCCAGCGGGGCGTCGCGTATAAAGAGGTCCTGTTTCTTCACTTCAGGGCTGCTGCAAGGCCGTGTGGACTCCAGTCAGCAGGTAGGTGTGTTCCATCGGGGTGTAGGGTATAAAGAGGTCCCGTTTATTCACTTCAGGGCTGCTGCAAGGCCGTGTGGACTCCAATCAGCAGGTAGGTGTGTTCCAGCGGGGTGGCAGGTATAAAGAGGTCCCGTTTATTCACTTCAGGGCTGCTGCAAGGTCGTGTGGAATCTAATCACAGGTTGGTGTGTTTCAGCACGGCGTCGCGTATAAAGAGGTCCCATTTATTCACTTCAGGGCTGCTGCAAGGCTGTGTGGAATCTAATCAGCAGGTAGGTGTGTTCCATCGGGGCGTCGGGTATAAAGAGGTCCCGTTTATTCACTTCAGGGCTGCTGCAAGGCATGTGGAATCTAATCAGCAGGTCGGTGTGTTCTATCACGGCGTCAGGTATAAAGAGGTCCCGTTTATTCACTTCAGGGCTGCTGCAAGGCAGTGTGGAATCTAATCAGCAGGTCGGTGTGTTCTATCACGGCGTCAGGTATAAAGAGGTCCCGTTTATTCACTTCAGGGCTGCTGCAAGGCTGTGTGGAATCTAATCAGCAGGTCGGTGTGTTCTATCACGGCGTCAGGTATAAAGAGGTCCCGTTTATTCACTTCAGGGCTGCTGCAAGGCTGTGTGGAATCTAATCAGCAGGTCTGTGTGTTCCAGCACGGCGTCGGGTATAAAGAGGTCCCGTTTATTCACTTCAGGGCTGCTGCAAGGCTGTGTGGAATGTAAATCAGCAGGTCGGTGTGTTCCAGCACGGCGTTAGGTATAAAGAGGTCCAGTATATTCACTTCAGGGGTGCTGCAAGGCTGTGTGGAATCTAATCAGCAGGTAGGTGTGTTCCAGCGGGGCGTCGCGTATAAAGAGGTCCCGTTTATTCACTTCAGGGTTGCTGCAAGGCCTTGTGGAATCTAATCAGCAGGTTGGTGTGTTCCAGCACAGCGCGGGTATAAAGAGGTCCCGTTTATTCACTTCAGGGCTGCTGCAAGTCTGTGTGGAATCTAATCAGCAGTAGGTGTGTTCTAGCGGGGCGGCAGGTATAAAGAGGTCCCTTTTATTCACTTCAGGGCTGCTGCAAGGTGGTGTTGAATCTAAACAGCAGGTAGGTGTGTTCCAGCACAGCGACGGGTATAAAGAGGTCCCGTTTATTCACTTCAGGGCTGCTGAAAGGCTGTGTGGAATCTAATCAGCAGGTCGGTGTGTTCCATCGGGACGTCGGGTATAAAGAGGTCCCGTTTATTCACTTCAGGGCTGCTGCAAGGCCAGGTGGAATCTAATCAGCAGGTCGGTGTGTTCCAGCGGGGCGTCGGGTATAAAGAGGTCCTGTTTATTCACTTCAGGGCTGCTGCAAGGCCGTGTGGAATCTAATCAGCAGGTAGGTGTGTTTCAACACGGCGTCGCGTATAAAGAGGTCCCGTTTATTCACTTAAGTGCTGCTGCAAGGTCGTGTGGAATCTGATCAGCAGGTAAGTGTGTTCCTGTGGGGCGGCAGGTATAAAGAGGTCCTGTTTATTCACTTCAGGGCTGCTGCAAGGTCGTGTGGACTCTAATCATAAGGTAGGTGTGTTCCACCACGGCTTCGGGTATAAAGAGGTCCCGTTCATTCCCTTCAGGGTTGCTGCAAGGCCGTGTGGAATCTAATCAGGAGGTTGGTGTGTTTCAGCATGGCGTTGCGTATAAAGAGGTCCCGTTTATTCACTTCAGGGCTGCTGCAAGTCTGTGTGTAATCTAATCAACAGTAGCTGTGTTCCACCACGGCTTTGGGTATAAAGAGGTCCCGTTTATTCACTTCAGGGCTTCTGCAAGGCCGTGTGGAATCTAATCAGCAGGAAGGTGTGTTCCAGCACGGCGTCGGGTATAAAGAGGTCCCGTTTATTCACTTCAGGGCTGCTGCAAGGCCGTGCTGTATCTAAAGAGCAGGTTGGTGTGTTCCAGCGGGCGTCGGGTATAAAGAGGTCCCGTTTATTCACTTCAGGGCTGCTGCAAGGCTGTGTGGAATCTAATCAGCAGGTAGGTGTGTTCCAGCGGGCGCGGGTATAAAGAGGTCCCGTTTATTCACTTCAGGGCTGCTGCAAGGCCGTGTGGAATCTAATCAGCAGGTAGGTGTGTTCCAGCGGGATGGCAGGTATAAAGAGGTCCCGTTTATTCACTTCAGGGCTGCTGCAAGGTCGTGTGGAATCTAATCACAGGTTGGTGTGTTTCAGCACGGCGCGGGTATAAAGTGGTCCCGTTTATTCACTTCAGGGCTGCTGCAAGGCATGTGGAATCTAATCAGCAGGTCGGTGTGTTCTATCACGGCGTCAGGTATAAAGAGGTCCCGTTTATTCACTTCAGGGCTGCTGCAAGGCTGTGTGGAATCTAATCAGCAGGTCGGTGTGTTCTATCACGGCGTCAGGTATAAAGAGGTCCCTTTTATTCACTTCAGGGCTGCTGCAAGGCTGTGTGGAATCTAATCAGCAGGTCGGTGTGTTCTATCACGGCGTCAGGTATAAAGAGGTCCCGTTTATTCACTTCAGGGCTGCTTCAAGGCTGTGTGGAATCTAATCAGCAGGTCTGTGTGTTCCAGCACGGCGTCGGGTATAAAGAGGTCCTGTTTATTCACTTCAGGGCTGCTGCAAGGTCGTGTGGAATCTAATCAGCAGGTAAGTGTGTTCCAGTGGGGCGGCAGGTATAAAGAGGTCCCGTTTATTCACTTCAGGGCTGCTGCAAGGCCGTGTGGAATCTAATCAGCAGGTAGGTGTGTTCCACCACGGCTTCGGGTATAAAGAGGTCCCGTTCATTCCCTTCAGGGCTGCTGCAAGGCCGTGTGGAATCTAATCAGCAGGTTGGTGTGTTTCAGCACGGCGTTGCGTATAAAGAGGTCCCGTTTATTCACTTCAGGGCTGCTGCAAGTCTGTGTGGAATCTAATCAGCAGTAGGTGTGTTCCAGCGGGGCGTCGGGTATAAAGAGGTCCCGTTTATTCACTTCAGGGCTGCTGCAAGGCCGTGTGGAATCTAATCAGCAGGTAGGTGTGTTCCAGCACGGCGTCGGGTATAAAGAGGTCCCGTTTATTCACTTCAGGGCTGCTGCAAGGCCGTGCTGTATCTAAAGAGCAGGTTGGTGTGTTCCAGCGGGCGTCGGGTATAAAGAGGTCCCGTTTATTCACTTCAGGGCTTCTGCAAGGCCGTGTGGAATCTAATCAGAAGGTAGGTGTGTTCCAGCGGGGCGTCGCGTATAAAGAGGTCCTGTTTATTCACTTCAGGGCTGCTGCAAGGCCGTGTGGACTCCAATCAGCAGGTAGGTGTGTTCCAGCGGGATGGCAGGTATAAAGAGGTCCCGTTTATTCACTTCACGGCTGCTGCAAGGTCGTGTGGAATCTAATCACAGGTTGGTGTGTTTCAGCACGGCGTCGCGTATAAAGAGGTCCCATTTATTCACTTCAGGGCTGCTGCAAGGCATGTGGAATCTAATCAGCAGGTCGGTGTGTTCTATCACGGCGTCAGGTATAAAGAGGTCCCGTTTATTCACTTCAGGGCTGCTGCAAGGCTGTGTGGAATCTAATCAGCAGGTCGGTGTGTTCTATCACGGCGTCAGGTATAAAGAGGTCCCTTTTATTCACTTCAGGGCTGCTGCAAGGCTGTGTGGAATCTAATCAGCAGGTCGGTGTGTTCTATCACGGCGTCAGGTATAAAGAGGTCCCGTTTATTCACTTCAGGGCTGCTGCAAGGCTGTGTGGAATCTAATCAGCAGGTCTGTGTGTTCCAGCACGGCGTCGGGTATAAAGAGGTCCTGTTTATTCACTTCAGGGCTGCTGCAAGGCTGTGTGGAATCTAATCAGCAGGTAGGTGTGTTCCATCGGGGCGTCGCGTATAAAGAGGTCCCGTTTATTCACTTCAGGGCTGCTGCAAGGCTGTGTGGAATGTAAATCAGCAGGTCGGTGTGTTCCAGCACGGCGTCAGGTATAAAGAGGTCCAGTATATTCACTTCAGGGCTGCTGCAAGGCTGTGTGGAATCTAATCAGCAGGTAGGTGTGTTCCAGCGGGGCGTCACGTATAAAGAGGTTCCGTTTATTCACTTCAGGGCTGCTGCAAGGCCGTGTGGACTCTAATCAGCAGGTAGGTGTGTTCCAGCGGGGTGGCAGGTATAAAGAGGTCCTGTTTATTCACTTCAGGGCTGCTGCAAGGCCGTGTGGTATTTAAATCAGCATGTAGGTGTGTTCCAGCATGGTGTCGGGTATAAAGAGGTCCCATTTATTCACATCAGGGCTGCTGCAAGGCCGTGTGGAATCTAATCAGCAGGTAAGTGTGTTCTAGCATGGCGTCGCGTATAAAGAGGTCCCGTTTATTCACTTCTGGTCTGCTGCAAGGCCGTGTGGACTCTATTCAGAAGGTAGGTGTGTTCCACCACAGCGTTGGGTATAAAGAGGTCCCGTTTATTCACTTCCGGGCTGCTGCAGGGCCCTGTGGACTCTAATCAGCATGTAGGTGTGTTCCAGCGGGGCGGCAGGTATAAAGAGGTCCCATTTATTCACTTCAGGGCTGCTGCAAGGCCGTATCGACTCTAAACAGCAGGTTGGTGTGTTCCAGCACGGCGTCAGGTATAAAGAGGTTCAGTTTATTCATTTCAGGGCTGCTGCAAGGCCGTGTGGAATTTAATCAGCAGATAGGTGTGTTCCACCACGGCGTCGGGTATAAAGAGGTCCCGTTCATTTCCTTCAGGGCTGCTGCAAGGCCGTGTGGAATCTGATCAGCAGGTCGGTGTGTTTCAGCACGGCGTTGCGTATAAAGAGGTCCCGTTTATTCACTTCAGAGCTGCTGCAAGGCCGTCCATGCTGCCACGAAAACATTGTTGTGAAAAGCCTCTGATCGGCATGACAGTGAAATAGGAACAACGTGCTTGTGACTTTAGGAAGATGATCAGCTTTCCCCTTCGCTCGCGGAGGTGAGACCAGACCGATCGGCCTCCAAGGCTAGGAAGTGTTACTCAGCTTTCCCCTTCGCTCGCTGAGGTGAGATCATACCGATCGGCCTCCAAGGCTAGGAAGTGTTAGTTCCCCCAAGGGGAAATGAAGAGAAGGATAGTGGATACATGAAAGGACTAGAAGTCGCCCCGGCTAATAAGGAACGCTTACACTGTAAACCCTGATAAGTCAAGTTTACTCAAAATTTTTTAGTAAACTCATCGTCTTAATATAATTAAGTTTAACAACTCATTTTGTTTTTGTTACGACATCTTTCTCTGGGGCTGACTAAACTCATAACATGCAAATATATGTAACTTAATTTGAGTTAGATTTACTTTTTAATAGTCAAGTTAGTCTGAACATTTTTATTTCATTTAAATAATAAAACGTTAGCTGAAGCAACAGAATGTGCAATCAACAAACTACTTTATTAGCTGCCAGTGCAGCACTTCTGCTTATGCGCTTATGGTAGCATTCACAAGTGCTGGAACCAGGCAGATGCAGAGGTGTAGACAGAGGGAGAAGGGAGGGAGGGCACATCCACAGACTGACCACCAAGCCAGGGTTGCCACACACAACACAAGATGAATACATGTAAGGGAGCAGGCCGGGGCACAAGACACAAGCAAACACAACACAACAACACAATAAACAACAAACAATTCCAAACATAAATTCTGCAAGCCCCGCAAAGGCTGATGGGAATCTAGTCCCCTTCTACTTAAACCATTTACGTTTTAACAACTAAAGTAAATTTGAATGTTCAAATAACTTAAAACGAATAACATTTGAATTTTTAAGTTAATGTAACTTGATTTAATTTATTTAGAATGACTTTGGGGTTTACAGTGTACGCTTAAGGAGGTCGGCGCGGCCACACTTCCGAAGCAGAGCAGGGCAATGCTGAAAGAGAAGGAAATTAACATGCAAAGAAGCCGCCAGAGAGGAACCCTGGCACAGATTAAAACAAGCTGTTAGTAAACAATACAGGACTTCCCCCTGGCTCAGGGAGAGCCGCCCTTACAGAGGCGAGACCGATCAGCCTCCAAGGCTGGAAGCATCGATGCAAGGGGAACCTAGAGTGATAGACTGTTAGGATAGATTTGGCCGGGGGTCCCCTCTGGCTCTCGAAGAACCTTCCTGGATGAGGACGTTGGGAAGTGAGCGACACTTGCCCCCAGAGGGAGACCGTTGCAGAGGTCGAGCTGAGTTTTGGAAGAGGGGAGGATGGACTTGCCCCTATTGCCATAGTATGTATTATTCTATTATTAAGATATATACTCTGCTCAAGACAACGGGGTGCTGCAGTTTGTTAGAACAATTTGAACTTGCAAATAACTAAATTAATAAAACAGAATTAGGAAATGATCAGTCATACTGCTTAAAACAAACATTTACAAATATTTCTAATTATTTAAGCTGTAAAGTGCTATTTATTTTTGGCATGGGGTAAATCCAATACATATAACACCACCCTTAAATGTATTTTATTACCAAGACGTACGTTACCGGGTTTATATCTACAGTCCACATGACATTGTGCAAGTAAGCTTCCAATGTAGTTACTAATGATTATTACACATATAGAGTTTGTATAAAGAGAGATTACTTCACTTACCTAAAAAAGTGTGAATACTGTACATAACCTGGTAAACAACACTACTGTGCGACGAAGCAGGCTGTCCGGCTGCAGCGGCTTGTCTCTGCTAGTCGAGTTCCTTCAAAGCCATTATCAGAACACAGTATCGCTTCACGTAGACCTTCCTCAGACATCATGGCTGGGTTCAGAAGCATGTTTGCAGTAGAAGAATGCAAAGCCAAACGGAAGAGATGATGGTGATTGACAGCATGTATAAATGGATGGCTAGGTGAGAAAGCCGAGTCGTACTTCACTTTGTTCATAGGAATATGAAGGTATACCGAATCATGATATTTGCTGTGTAGATTAACAGGAACGGCATTAATACCATAATGCACCTGAACCGCAAATCTGCTACAGCGACTCACTCATCATAGGGGACCTGTGCTAGGAAGGAAAAATCTGTCTGCACAATGTACAAAACCATACTACATAAAGACCAGGCTATTAGAACAGCGGATAGATTTAACTTTTTGAACAAAGATCACATAACAGCAAAAATGTATTTATTCAAAATGTAATTCTTTTAACAATTTATGTATCGAAAACAGTTGCAAAGACACAGCAGAGTAGTCTGTTGTACGCAATTCCTGTTGAGTAGAAGGAGCGACACACAATTACTGATCAAACTTAATGCCAAGGAAAGAACACTGTTTCTTCCATTTTGTCCTGCCACAATAAGTGTCGAAAACAGTAGATTTTGAAAACTGGCAGGTAGGTTATACAGTTGTTGACAGCCACGCTGATATGAGGTATTTAGACATTCTTCTTCTTGATGATCAAAGGTCCAACATTGTCACTGGTCTCGTCATTGTGTTTGCTGTGAGCTCCATCACAATATGGAAACTGGAATATAAAACCAAGAGAACGCATAAGGAACAGCAGTCTACTGGGAGCATGCACAGCAGCACTAACACAGCCAGGACTCCTGAATCACACAGAGACATTCTCTTATGCACAGCAGCACTAACACAGCCAGGACTCCTGAATCACACAGAGACATTCTCTTATGCACAGCAGCACTAACACAGCCAGGACTCCTGAATCACACAGAGACATTCTCTTATGCACAGCAGCACTAACACAGCCAAGACTCCTGAATCACACAGAGACATTCTCTTATGCACAGCAGCACTAACACAGCCAGGACTCCTGAATCACACAGAGACATTCTCTTATGCACAGCAGCACTAACACAGCCAAGACTCCTGAATCACACAGAGACATTGTCTTATGCACAGCTGCACTAACACAGCCAGGACTCCTGAATCACACACACACATTCTCTTATGCACAGCAGCACTAACACAGCCAGGACTCCTGAATCACACAGAGACATTCTCTTATGCACAGCAGCACTAACACAGCCAGGACTCCTGAATCACACAGAGACATTCTCTTATGCACAGCAGCACTAACACAGCCAGGACTCCTGAATCACACAGAGACATTCTCTTATGCACAGCAGCACTAACACAGCCAGGACTCCTGAATCACACACACACATTCTCTTATGCACAGCAGCACTAACACAGCCAGGACTCCTGAATCACACAGAGACATTCTCTTATGCACAGCAGCACTAACACAGCCAAGACTCCTGAATCACACAGAGACATTCTCTTATGCACAGCAGCACTAACACAGCCAGGACTCCTGAATCACACACACACACTCTCTTATGCACAGCAGCACTAACACAGCCAGGACTCCTGAATCACACACACACATTCTCTTATGCACAGCAGCACTAACACAACCAGGACTCCTGAATCACACACACACACATTCTCTTATGCACAGCAGCACTAACACAGCCAAGACTGCTGAATCACACAGAGACATTCTCTTATGCACAGCAGCACTAACACAGCCAGGACTCCTGAATCACACACACACATTCTCTTATGCACAGCAGCACTAACACAGCCAAGACTGCTGAATCACACAGAGACATTCTCTTATGCACAGCAGCACTAACACAGTCAGGACTCCTGAATCACACACACACATTCTCTTATGCACAGCAGCACTAACACAGCCAGGACTCCTGAATCACACACACACACATTCTCTTTTGCACAGCAGCACTAACACAACCAGGACTCCTGAATCACACACACACACACACATTGCCTTATGCACAGCAGCACTAACACAGCCAGGACTCCTGAATCACACACACACATTCTCTTATGCACAGCAGCACTAACACAGCCAGGACTCCTGAATCACACACACACATTGTCTTATGCACAGCTGCACTAACACAGCCAGGACTCCTGAATCACACACACACACACACATTGTCTTATGCACAGCAGCACTAACACAGCCAGGACTCCTGAATCACACACACACACATTGTCTTATGCACAGCAGCACTAACACAGCCAGGACTCCTGAATCACACACACACATTCTCTTATGCACAGCAGCACTAACACAGCCAGGACTCCTGAATCACACACACACATTCTCTTATGCACAGCAGCACTAACACAGCCAGGACTCCTGAATCACACACACACACATTCTCTTATGCAAGGCAGCACTAACACAGCCAGGACTCCTGAATCACACACAGACAGTTGCTTCACAACCACTATTTGGGTTTCCACACTTTATATAGGGCTACTGATTTTCCACGATCGTGGAATGGCGGACGGAACGGCAGAATTAGGCATTTTGCAGTGTTGTCCAGTTTTCTGCTTTTTTTTTTTTGCACTACACCCAGCCAAGATGAGTTAATTCATCATGTGACCTCACTCATGTGAAACTAAAACTCAACATGGCGGCTGCACCAACGAAGAAAAAAAGCAATGTTTCAGCAAGACAGAGCTAAAACATTTTCTGATTGTCTATATGAGGATGGTGGGATAGTATTCTGCAAGTGTTGCTGTCATTCGATTGATCATGTAGGAGTCAATACCATTAAAGATCATATTGCCAGTCGTAAACACGTAGAGAACAAGAAAGCAATAAAAATGGCAAAGCCCGGCATTCTTCTGCGCTGAAAAACGTAGACCTGCGGTACTGCGCTCAAGTGGGGCTTTCCTGGAGTAAGTAAGCTAAATTAATTGCGTATTTAATTATTGTTTAGTTGCTTTCTTTCCACTATCTGCATTTAATAAAGCTATAATTAGCAATGTTAAACCATGACCGTTTCTTAATTAAAATGATATTATCTGACAATGAAGAAACAAGCTTTGCATTCTGTGTCACTGACAGTTTCCTTCAAACCCATTCTCAAAATACAGTATAATCAGTTCACAGTTCAGTCATTCCTTAGACACTTTGCTAAGCTGCCAACACCATCGCTTGGTATGAAGCTTGTTGGCAGCAGAAGCATGTTTGATGGTGATTGACAGCAAGGTGAAGTGGCTGCAGTGTTCCAGTGTGAGGCTTGGTGAGAAAGCGCAGCAGTACAGAGTCTTGTTTTGTACAAGACATTAAATAAAAAGGTGTTTGCGGCAGGGCTTCCGCCTGCCCCTGTGAATAGTGTGTTTGTGGAGGTGGCTTGTAAATAAAATGGCTTTAATTTTGTAGAATTTAAAAGGATTTCTAAAATCAAAGTGTGTCAAGATGTGGCAGGGGTGAGAGGTTGAGGTAAAGTATAATAGTTTTGTCGTTTAGTAAATTATGTGGATTTGATTATTAAAATGAACCAAACTGACCCCTCAAGTCACTGCAGAAATATATATAATGCAAAGTCTGAAGAATCCGCCAGCTTTCTATCTTTATTCACGAACTGGACTACATCCAATGTGAGCAATACAAATATCTGCTATACTTGCAGGCCATTAGGAAAGCATTTTAAATTGCTAACATGATGGCAAACATTAGTATTGCTGCAGGTTCAAGCTGTGGCCACACAAATCATTCAATTAGGTCCACAGCAATCCAGTTATTGTCCAAAGCAGGGGAATAATGACAGTTGTTTGGTAATGATGTTAATATTTTGTGTTTAAATATTTTTTGTTTTGTTTTTTAAGCATTCTGTGAGGTGCTATACTCACATACTATAGTATATAGGTCTAGAAGAATGAATCTTAGGCTGTGTTCACACTGGGTCTATTTAGAGGGTTTGGTCCGCACTCGGCACAGTGGCTGTGTTCACACTGGGTCTGCTTAGAGGGTTTGGTCCGCACTCGGCACAGTTCGGTATGTTTGGTGTGAAGTGTGAACAACAAAGTCTCCTTGGGGAAACAAACTGAACCGAGTCCATCGAAAGAGGTGGTCTCGGTCCGTTTGGCAAACGCACAGAGTCTGGTTCACTTGCTAAACCTCAATGTGAATAACAGCTGGACTCCGTCCTTCTGCACATGGGAAACAAACTTTTCCCATGTAACCTGAGGTAACCTGACTCAGAGGTACACAAACAGTGTCTCAGGGAACTGCATTAGGGTTACCAGACATCCTGGGAAAATTGAGATTGTCAGTTTTCAGATTTAATTTTTTGTCCCAATCAGAAACAGTGTTAATTGTTCCGGCTTGCTGTTTTATTATTTTTTTAAAATACAAAACTGTATCAGCATGCTCAGCAAGTTAATAGCAGAGTAATGTATTAGGTTGTGTGTTAACGCCATTCAAAAATAAAATAAAACAAACAATCTTATGGATTATTTGTTTAACCATTCTGATTACGTGTATACCATAAAAGTTTCAATGGTAATAGCTGATCTATTTTTTAAATCTGGCGTTTTGTACATTTAACATGTTTTGACAAGGTGACAATATAAAAGAAAATAATGAGTTATCAGCTGCAATAAATTCACCTGATGTTTAATTTCTAAACTATTACGTTATTTTATATTAGTGCTGGGCAGAACACAGGATTTTCATGTTCGGATATTTGTTCGTTTTTCAAAAAGTAATAAAAGCCATTATAATGCTCTGAATGCAGGCAGAGACAGCATAGCAGCAGGAGCAAGGGGCGTGGCCGTGGCCCCTGTGTGTGTGCCTTTATTTTACAGCAAGACCTTACAATATGTAACACGTTAAAATAGAAAAATATCCCAGGAGTAAAGAATAAGTTGTGTAGGACTTACTTTACCCCAGTGAATTAACTACAAACAAAGGAGGCCAAATAGCAGTTCAAGTTAACGTTGTTTTGTTTATTCCCGAAATAAATAGTACATGAAGTTGACAATGAATTTTTAAAAAAAAAAAAATTTTCATTCCTGGGCATTGCTGTGTCTTCACTGTAACAGCGGCCATAGACACTTTTTCATAAAGTAATAACATGAGGTTTACTTGTGCCTTTTTGTAGCTGAACAAGCAAACGAAAACTGAAATTTAACTTTAAACACTTCAAATAAAACTAACGTGGAAATGGCGTTGTAAAGTGAAGGGGGAAAAAAACAAACAGGGCTAGAAGTTCACTTTAAGGCAGTAGTGAGGATTCGTTACCTGCCTGGAAAGTAGGTAGTAAAATAGTCTCATTCGGTAGTGGTTTATTTCACTAATAATTATATATAAAAATAATTACAAAAATAAACACCCACCTACTGCTTTAAATAGACTGAATAACCCAAACTATTACATAGTAGGCCTATCAGGAAGTATTCATTGAAACCACCTTGTGCTCAACTGTTTTATCCTTAAGTTCTACGAGAATGCAACCATACCTGTCACCTAAGCATGCGATATGCCATCAGTACGGTTACCAGGTTACGTTTCATAAGTGAGGATGCTGTGGTGAGGCTGCGCACAGCCGTGAGGAGACCTGTCTGGTTGGAATCAGCACAGGCACTGCGGAGCCCGGTGTTGGATTGTGTGTGACTGGGAAATGGCTTGCTTAGCTGTCAAGTAGTGTTAGGTTAGGATTAAATCAAGAAGAAAAAAAAAAAAAAGTTTAGTTTACATTCCCGGTTGGAGTTGGAGTTCGTGACTGGAGACGAAACAAAGACAAACTTAAATATGGTGAAAGAAAAACGAGCTGCTAGAGGAGGAATGTGTTTGTGGCCCGATGTAGAAAACATTTTGTTTGAATGGAGTACTTTGAATGACTTTAATTCATACTTTAACGTGTTCTACATGTCAGTGCAACACAGTGGTACACTTGTAAAGTATGTGTATGGTTCTGATTAACAAAATGAATGTATTTTTACACCTGGAAATACCTGGAAATGTAATGCAGTTGTACTGCACCGTATGCAACACTAAGGTGTTTTGTTCACCGGTTATTAGATGGTGCCTGTCTAGTTTATTGTTTTTTTTTGTTGCTTTTTTAATTGATGCAAGCAGCACTGTTTAATCATTTTCTTTTACATTTGAATTAATACAACAAACCTGTAAAAGCCAATACAGCTGGAACTATTGCCTATGTACAGGAACACATACAAAGTAACGAAGCAATGGCGGAATACAACGGTGCTTTCCTAAACTTGAAGTCTCAAAGCGACTTTTACGCCGGTGCGACCTATACAATGATTTTTACGGTAAGTTTGTTTGTTTGTTTTTTTTGATTAATGGCACTGGTAAGCTTGTAACTTGCTTAGAATTTGAAAGTGTAATAATTTGTATTTTCACTGCAGTATTTCAATGCCTGTTTTTGAGATTATTATTGTTAATGTTAGTCTACTGGCGCTAGAGCAGTGGTTTATTATATGTTGTGCATTTGTTCAGCAAAGTGTATTTGATATATGATGGTGTACTGCTGTATTTAGATTAGGGCGCTTCCCTTAATGAAGTTGCTGTAGCTATATATATGGGACAAAGGTTCAGTAATTTTCCAAGAGAAGGGGTGATACTAATGTTCAGTCTTTACTGGTAATGGTTAGGGACTAGAGAATAATAATGACAATGATAATAACAACAAGTAAACAATAGAATAGTTTAGATTGTGTTTGTAAACAAACACGGTATTCATGCAGGTTAAACAAACAAGTATAAAACTGAGAAGAAACATGTTTATTGTAAATGGAATGAATGTTAAATAGTTTATTTTTGTATAAAGGTTATTGAATAATGAATTAATTATGATTTCATGCCACAGTAATAGGGGAGCAGCAGTAATAGGGGGTCAGTCATTGTGTACAACCTGTTAGTCATTTACAATCCGAGTGAAGTATCCATTACGAAAATAAATATTTATACTGTCAACACTAGCAAGTTGCTGTTTCCCGCTTTCTAAATCCCTCCGTGTTCTTGAGAGAATAATGTGATTGTGGGTGGGGGTAAGCTCGGACCGTCACCCTGTTACACACCATAACAGTAAGTCAAAATAGTCAATATGGTGTTTGTTTTTAATATATACCATAAAATTGCTACTGTGCTGCATTGAAATATATAAATATATTAGTGACAGGATGGTCGTGAGTGGTGATGTCAGGCCAGACTGCAGGAAGAAACACAGGCACTGCAGATACGCTGCAAAGGCACTTGCGCCGTTTTATTTTTAAATAACAAAAATAACATAAAAGGTTTAAACAAAACAAAATCACAAACACAAAATAAACAATAAATGATCCTGGTCAGGCTGGGCAGTAGCCTTCACTGATCCTGTATTTACTTTTAAGTTTAGTTTTCGCTCGCTCTCTCCGCTCTCGTTCCTCCTCTTGAACACCCACCCCGGAACATGGAGAGCTGCAGGCTTTTTATACCGTGGCCGAGGGGTTTAACTAGCTGGCAATTATTCTATTACCCCTCGGCCACAATCTGAGTTTATTAAATTACTGTGGATGGGGCTACCCACCCACGCTACTAAACAATACAAAACAAAAACACACGGCTACGCCATCAATATAAGAACATAAGAACATAAGAAAGTTTACAAACGAGAGGAGGCCATTCAGCCATCTTGCTCATTTGGTTGTTAGTAGCGTATTGATCCCAGAATCTCATCAAGCAGCTTCTTGAAGGATCCCAGGGTGTCAGCTTCAACAACATTACTGACCCTCACAATTCCCTATGTAAAAAAGTGCCTCCTATTTTCTGTTCTGATTGCCCCTTTATCTAATCTCCATTTGTGACCCCTGGTCCTTGTTTCTTTTTTCAGGTCAAAGAAGTCCCCTGGGGCGACATTGTCTATACCTTTTAGGATTTTGAATGTTTGAATCAGATCGCCGCGTAGTCTTCTTTGTTCAAGACTGAACAGATTCAATTCTTTTAGCCTGTCTGCATACGACATGCCTTTTAAACCCGGGATAATTCTGGTTGCTCTTTTTTGCACTCTTTCTAGAGCAGCAATATTCTTTTTGTAAGAAGGTGACCAGAACTGAACACAATATTCTAGGTGAGGTCTTACTAATGCATTGTAAAGTTTTAACATTACTTCCCTTGATTTAAATTCAATACATCTCACAATATATCTGAGCATCTTGTTGGCTTTTTTTTTTATAGCTTCCCCACATTGTCTAGATGAAGACATTTCTGAGTCAACATAAACTCCTAGGTCTTTTTCATAGTTCCCTTCTTCAATTTCAGTATCTCCCATATGATATTTATAATGCACATTTTTATTGCCTGCATGCAATACTTTACACTTTTCTCTATTAAATTTCATTTGCCATGTGTCTGCCCAGTTCTGAATGCTGTCTAGATAATTTTGAATGACCTTTGCTGCTGCAACAGTGTTTGCCACTCCTCCTATTTTTGTGTCATCTGCAAATTTAAGGATACCATTATACCAGAATCTAAATCATTAATGTAGATTAGGAATAGCAGAGGACCTAATACTGATCCCTGTGGTACACCACTGGTTACCTCGCTCCATTTTGAGGTTTCTCCTCTAATCAGTACTTTCTGTTTTCTACATGTTAACCACTTCCTAATCCATGTGCATGCATTTCCTTGAATCCCTACTGCGTTCAGTTTGAGAATTAATCTTTTATGCGGGACTTTGTCAAAAGCTTTCTGGAAATCTAAATAAACCATGTCGTATGCTTTGCAATTATCCATTTTCAATGTTGCATCCTCAAAAAAGTCAAGTAGGTTAGTTAGACACGATCTCCCTTTCCTAAAACCATGCTGACTGTCTCCCAGGATATTGTTACCATATAGGTAATTTTCCATTTTGTATCTTATTATAGTTTCCTTAAGTTTACATATAATAGAAGTCAGGCTTATTGGTCTGTAGTTACCTGGTTCGGTTTTGTCTCCCTTTTTGTGGATCGGTATTACGTTTGCTATTTTCCAGTCTGTCGGTACAACCCGTGTCAAGAGACTGTTGCATGATCTTGGTTAGCGGTTTGTAAATAACTTCTTTCATTAGTATTGGGAGGATCTCATCCGGCCCAGGGGATTTGTTTATTTTAAGAGCTCCTAGTCCCTTTAACACTTCTGCCTCTGTTATGCTAGTTATTTAAAATTGGATAGGAACAGGTCGACATGTGGGGCATGTTGTCTGGCGCTCCTTTGTAAAAACCTTTGAAAAGTAATCATTTAATATATTTTTTCTTCATCTATGATTTTGCCATTTGTGTCTCTTAGACATTTAACCTCCTCTTTGCTGTTATAATATTGGAAAAACATTTTGGAATTGGTTTTAGCCACCTTAGCAATATTAATTTCTATCTCTCTCTTGGCCTTTCTAACTTCCTTTTTGACTTGTGTTTGCAGTTCCAAGTACTCTTTCTGTGTACTTTGGATTTGGTCCCTTTTAAATGCTCTGTAAATTGCCTTTTTTCGCAGAATATTTTTTTTAATTGATCTATTAAACCATTTTGGCCATTTTGTTTTAGATTTAGATTTGTCTACTTTTGGGATGTAATTGTTTTTTCGCATCTAGTACTACATTTTTAAAAAATAGCCACCCTTTTTCTGTGGATGTTTTCTCTATTTTACTCCAATCTACTTCTGTTAGTCTCTGTTTCATACCTTGATAGTTTTCTTTTCTAAAATTGTAAACTTGTAAACCTTGTAAACCTTAGCTTTAGTCATTACTTCAAATGAGACCATGTTGTGGTCTGAGTTTGCCAATGGCTCTCTGACCTCTGTTTTAGTTATAAATACAAATAAACAATAACAAAACATACGGCGCATTGCCGACAAATATAAATACAATAATAAATCATAAAACACAAATTACAAAATAACACAGGAGCGGAGGTTGTGACCCCGTTCTAAAAATAAACAAATCATAACTGTACAGGGCTCCTTGCCCTGTTACATATATATATATATATATATATATATATATATATATATATATATATAGTAATAAGAAACATTTGCTACAAATCAAGGATTACTGTATATCCGAGTAGCTCTTCCATTCTGAGTGCAGGCTATTGTTCCATAAAAATAAAAATAAATAAATAAAAACTTTTCGCCACATTTTAGCCTGCTTTTCAGTCACATATGTGAATGCGCAAAGGCGTCTGAAACTGCAAATGTGAACGGGGTTGCAGACCTAAATATGCGGCGGCCCTGGGCCAGCACAGTAGTGTGAACGGGGTCTAGTTCCCTCTGCCTTAAAAATGGCTGTGGTTAAACCTCTGCTTAAAAAAACAAACCTAGACCCTATGCTTTAAACAATTATAAACCTACAAACCTGCCATTTCTAGTTAAGGTTCCAGAGAAAGTAAGAGCAAACCAGCTGAATTCATGTCTGGAGGGTAACAAAGTGCTTGAAATGTCTCAGTGGGGTTTCCGTTCTGCACCCAGTACAGAGACTGCACTCATCAGTGTGGTGAATGATGTTCTGTTAAGTGCAGCTGTGTATCTTTTCCTGTTCTTTTAGGTTTAAGTGCTGCATTTGATACAGTGGATCATACTGTTTTACTCTTGCTCTTAACTGTACTGTAATTCTTGATATGTATTTTATTTTGTATACAACTGTAAGTCACCCTGGGTAAGGATGTCTGCTAAGAAATAAATAATAATAATAATTGATCAGCTCAGAAGTTGTGTTGGATTGTTCAGTATTGTCTTAAAATGGTTCGAGTCATATCTCACTAACAGACAGCAATTTGTTTCATTAGGAGACTGGAGTTTGGATTGTCAGCTGTTGCCTGTGGCATTCCCCAGGGCTCCATACTGGGACCCATTCTCTTCTCTTATACATGTTACTGTTGGGTGAGAGTGTTCATAAACATAGTGTTAACTTTCACTGCTATGCAGAAGACACACAGCTCTACATCACTGTAAAGCCTGGTGATACTCAGGCTGTATCAGCCTTAGCTGAAGGAAGGAAGGAAGGAAGGAAGGAAGGAAGGAAGGAAGGAAGGAAGGAAGGTATTCGATTGATCCAAATGGATATAAACACTAGGGGTGTAACAGTACACAAGAATGGTACTTATCACAATATCAGGTTGCAATATGATACGCATCACAATACATGTGATCGTCCTTATGAGCTACTTGTATGATGCATAACAAGATCAAATGATGACTTAATGACATGTTATAAAGAAAGCATCACAATTCATCCCTACAGGATTAATCTTTATAGCCCCTGGTAAATACAGACATTTATTTCCCTCAGGGTATAGGATCATGAGAGCTGCTACATGAGCTCTTCATTCTGTTCATACTGAACTATTCCAAGATGTTCTTGGTGTTATTAATTAATACCCACATTTTAAACATGAGAAATGGTGCACTTTCCACCGGTATAGTCCCTCAGCACTTGAGGAAGCTGTGGTAAAGCCTATGCTTAAGAAACACAATTTGAACCTAAAGTCCTCAAAAACTATAGGCCAATCTCAACCTACCGTTCTTAGATAAGGTTCTAGAGAGAGTTGTTGCAATTCAATTACAACATTTTTTAACTCTTAACCCTTAGCGGTCCATTTATTCAACGCCTCGAAGGTGGGTCAGATCCAATACATTTTAACAGTAAAACTGGTTTAAAAGGCACTGCATATCAACAGGACTCTCAGTACTGCATCTCCAGCCCTGCCCCATCCCTTGTTCGCTGTATTTTTCACATACCTCTTCATAGTCGTGCATACTGACAAATCATCTCCTGATCACTCGTTTTATCACCAAACTCCTCAATAATGCGATACAGGTCATTATTTTATTACTATAACATCTCAAAAAGCTCTGCAAATGTCTGTGATATTCTTTGAGCGCTGGATGCAGAAGCAGCTATCTTGTTTGTTTATGTCCGTGTTATCTCTGTGGTGCTGGGGCTATGTGTATTCCTCAGATCCATCCCTTTTTTTCCCCGCTTCTCTCGGCTCCTATCGGTCTCACTTGGCCATTGAAAAGTTTCCTCGGCTTTTTTCTGGAGAAAAAACGATTAGAGACCTGTGCTTGAAGTCTTTTTGATGATGTTGGACAGTCCGACATCGGACCAGAAATGGTTAATGGTATATTCGAGAAGATTCAGTCTGGTTTTCATGCTGCACATAGCACTGAGACGGCCCTTCTTCTAGATCTAAGTGCTGCCTTTGATACTGTAGACCACTCCATCCCACTGAATCGTCTTGAAAGCACAGTGGGACTGTCTGGCCTTGTCCTAGCCTAGCATTATCGGAAGTTGTCTGTGGTGTTCCATGGCTCCAGTCTAGGTCCCTTGCTGTTTTCATTATATATGCTACCGTTAGGTGGCATTATCCACTGACATGGAGTGAACTTCCATGGCTATGCTGATGATACGCAGCTATATTTGTCCCTAAAGCCAGGAATTTCTTCTGTCTGGGTGTTATCAGCTACTTGCCTTATCAAGATCAAGCATTGGATGTCACAGAATTTTCTAATGTTGAATTCAGATAGAACAGAGGTTATGCTAGTGGGATCACAGAACCAACTAAAATGAAATGTGGGATTACATGAGCTTGAACTTATTACATGAACTTAAACTAGAAATTAAGAGTCTGGGGGTCTTCTTTGATCCTGATCTATCATTTGAGACTCATATTAGGGAAGTTACTAAAGTATCTTTTTACCATTTGAGAAATATAGGCATACTTGGATTATTTCCATATTTGATGCCGAGAGACTAATGAATTCCTTTGTTTCACCTAGAATTGATTATTTTAATGCACTTTAAATGAATATTTAACATAAACAGATTATATGTTTACATATACAGTACGAGGCCTTTTGGTGTTTACGTTTATTAAATCAATAATACACAGTTTTAAAAAAAAAGTTAACATTTTGTTCAGGAAGATTTACTATTCCTCCATCACATACTTTTCCCAACATTAGACGTTTCTCGTTCAGGGATAGTTTTCTGGATTACTTTATCATGTTTGTTTATTGCTTGATTCCACAGAAATAAATACAAACTACGTCCCGCTAACGACCTTTAATTATATTTCAAACAGAAATGGTCAAAATCGTAAAATAAACTAAATATGTCATAACACTTGCAATGCAAATGTGACCAGCTGTGAAGTCACATGGTACTACCAAGTCTTATGCAAGCAAATAAGTCTACACAGCCTGTATTAACATAGGATTACAGATTGCAATACAATTACAGTGTACAGTACTCGGTTTAAAATTACGGTATTTACCGCCCGGCACAGTAGTAAGATAAGAAATACAGGCTTGAGAATGGCATACATACAGTACTTGTACAGGACAACCACACAGAAACGATCACGATGTGTATAACGTGGTAAATACGAGCGTCTTCATAGTATTATTTTTTTGTAGTTAATCAACATGATGAACGAGACACCACTCATTCTCTAAAACTACCCTCACTTATTATATATATATATATATATATATATATATACAGTGCCTTGCGAAAGTATTCGGCCCCCTTGAACTTTGCGACCTTTTGCCACATTTCAGGCTTCAAAACATAAAGATATGAAACTGTAATTTTTGTGAAGAATCAACAACAAGTGGGACACAATCATGAAGTGGAACGAAATTTATTGGATATTTCAAACTTTTTAACAAATAAAAACTGAAAATTGGGCGTGCAAAATTATTCAGCCCCTTTACTTTCAGTGCAGCAAACTCTCTCCAGAAGTTCAGTGAGGATCTCTGAATGATCCAATGTTGACCTAAATGACTAATGATGATAAATAGAATCCACCTGTGTGTAATCAAGTCTCCGTATAAATGCACCTGCACTGTGATAGTCTCAGAGGTCCGTTTAAAGCGCAGAGAGCATCATGAAGAACAAGGAACACACCAGGCAGGTCCGAGATACTGTTGTGGGAGAAGTTTAAAGCCGGATTTGGATACAAAAAGATTTCCCAAGCTTTAAACATCCCAAGGAGCACTGTGCAAGCGATAATATTGAAATGGAAGGAGTATCAGACCACTGCAAATCTACCAAGACCTGGCCGTCCCTCTAAACTTTCAGCTCATACAAGGAGAAGACTGATCAGAGATGCAGCCAAGAGGCCCATGATCACTCTGGATGAACTGCAGAGATCTACAGCTGAGGTGGGGAGACTCTGTCCATAGGACAACAATCAGTCGTATACTGCACAAATCTGGCCTTTATGGAAGAGTGGCAAGAAGAAAGCCATTTCTTAAAGATATCCATAAAAGTGTCGTTTACAGTTTGCCACAAGCCACCTGGGAGACACACCAAACATGTGGAAGAAGGTGCTCTGGTCAGATGAAACCAAAATCGAACTTTTGGCAACAATGCAAAACGTTATGTTTGGCGTAAAAGCAACACGGCTCATCACCCTGAACACACCATCCCCACTGTCAAACATGGTGGTGGCAGCATCATGGTTTGGGCCTGCTTTTCTTCAGCAGGAACAGGGAAGATGGTTAAAATTGATGGGAAGATGGATGGAGCCAAATACAGGACCATTCTGGAAGAAAACCTGATGGAGTCTGCAAAAGACCTGAGACTGGGACGGAGATTTGTCTTCCAACAAGACAATGATCCAAAACATAAAGCAAAATCTACAATGGAATGGTTCACAAATAAACATATCCAGGTGTTAGAATGGCCAAGTCAAAGTCCAGACCTGAATCCAATCGAGAATCTGTGGAAAGAACTGAAAACTGCTGTTCACAAATGCTCTCCATCCAACCTCACTGAGCTCGAGCTGTTTTGCAAGGAGGAATGGGCAAAAATTTCAGTCTCTCGATGTGCAAAACTGATAGAGACATACCCAAGCGACTTACAGCTGTAATCGCAGCAAAAGGTGGCGCTACAAAGTATTAACTTAAGGGGCTGAATAATTTTGCACCCAATTTGTCAGTTTTTATTTGTTAAAAAGTTTGAAATATCCAATAAATTTCATTCCACTTCATGATTGTGTCCCACTTGTTGTTGATTCTTCACAAAAATTAGTTTCATATCTTTATGTTTGAAGCCTGAAATGTGGCAAAAGGTCGCAAAGTTCAATGGGGCCAAATACTTTCGCAAGGCACTGTATATATATATATATATATATATATATATATATATATATAAAGCCATGTTCAATAGTCTCATGTCTGCCACCTGCTTGTTTCGTTTCGTAAATTCAGAATCGTTACAATTTTTATACAATCGTGTTTTCACCTTACCTTTCATATGGAGCCCTGAGTATGACGATGACATTTTGAGAGCTGTACAGGCCGGTTCAGCTCAAATTCTATTTCGTCAAGATCTTGTTTTCAGTTCTCAAACTTGCAGTTCAAGTTACTTATCAAATGTTACAGCTAACTTGAAATATGCAACTGTTCATGAGCTGAAAACAAGTAAAAATGTCTAATTAAGCAAACGATCAGTTCAATTATGGGTCTAGTTAAGTAATTGAGAGCTCGGTTGGAATGAAAACCAGCAGCCACAGAGGGTCCCCAGAATCGAGTTTGAGAAGCCCTGGTATAGATCAAACCTTTTTAATTTATACCAACTGAAAATTATTTCAAGTACAGAAAATAGCCATTTTTGTAGTATGTTTGTATTTTATTTACTGTCAAAACATAACAAATTGAAATGTATAACCTTCTAAAACAGAGAAGCACTTTCAAGAAAGGAAAAAAAAAACTTGTAAATAGTCACTGAGTCAGCACCAAATGTAATCGCTATCCACAAAGTGAGTTGTATGGAACAGAAAGGAATCCAACAGGTCAAACTGCACTTTCAGATCTTGAACGTTTAGCTTCATAGGTGGCTGACTTGGCTTTCATGAGCAAGGTGTCACTAAACGTTTGTGTGTGACACACTTGCTGCTTCGCTGACATCATGACTTTGTGCAGTTATCAGTGAACTTAGCATGCCTGTGCTCAGGCTGGCTCCGTGTTAGGTTTTGTTTTTGGTCACCAAGCTGAACACTCTTTCACAGTCAGCATTACTGAGGAAGATGACCAAAATGCCTAGCGCGGTAACATTACAGTAATGCCTGATTCTTTTGTTCTGGACAGAAATATAAAGTTTCCTTCTACAGGATTCCTGCTGATCCAGACAGGAGGGTAAAATGGATTTCAGCGATTCCCTGGTCAAAAAATCCTATAGGATTTCATTTTTTTCCAGTACAATCCAATAGGATTTCTATAATCCTATTGGATTATTTTAGTTTCTATTGGATTTTCTATAAGGTTCCTACAGGATTTCATTTTATCCAGTACAATCCAATAGGATTTCTATAATCCTATTGGATTCTTTTTGTTTGTATTGGATTTTCTATAAGGTTCCTACAGGATTTCATTTTATCCAGTACAATCCAATAGGATTTCTATAATCCTATTGGATTCTTTTTGTTTGTATTGGATTTTCTATAAGGTTCATACAGGATTTAATTTTTTCCAGTACAGTCCAATAGGATATCTATAATCCTATTTGATTCTTTTAGTTTCTATTTGATTTGCTATAAGGTTACTTTAAGATCTTTATATCAATAGGATTATTTAAATGGAATTCAGTAGTAGGTGAGTAGAGTACAAAGTAGTATTTTTTAAGCGGTATTATTTAAACATTAGATTTAAAGGTATAGATTTAAATTAGGTAGTATGTGTATGTGGGGGCTTTTCAAAGGTGTAGCCGAACATTCCTATATATATATATATATATTTTTTTTTACACACACACACATACATACACATATGTGAAAGTGTCTGCAATTTGATAAAGTTAAAGTCAAACAAAAATACTAAACACATGTAAAGGTGATATAAAGGTGATATAATTTATTTCACATTGAAAATTGACCACAACCACAAACCTACACATTGTAACGTTACCGTACACATACACATCATGTTTAACATAGGATTTAGAAATATACATTAATTTATTTTTTAAATGGTGCAGCTTCATCAGATTCATTCCATTTACATTAGGGAGTCACACACATTGCAAAACATTTTATATATATATAAACTTTTTTTTTTTTTTTAAATAGCTTTCTTACTGCTACTGACTATCTATAATTATGGAGATGTTCCTTGACAGGGCCTGGAAAAAAATATTTGTTATAAATATTTAAATTATTCTGGTCCATATAATACTTTCTGAGCACAGAAAAAGAAAATAATCAAGGACTCAATGTACTGCAAAGGGTTAATCAAGCTCAATACTATTGGGTTGCAATGAGACATAGCATTTGTTACTTCTATCAATTTTTCCAATATTGACAACTTTCCTTACAATATCACATGGCTTTAAAGCAATTATAGTCTCTTTCAGTACAGCTAATTTGATATGAGATGCTGCTGCTCTTCCTGTGCTAACATCACTCCAAAAAGGTGCAATCTCAGTTTCATACAACTGTACCAAGATAAAAGACAAATTTGCCTGGTAGTATGGTACATGCACTATAGACTTTATCAGACCAATATTCCCATTTTTCAGTTCAACTGTATAGCTATTGTGTTTGTGCCCTTTCCCGTAATTTTCTGTGCAGAAAATCTTTCCTTTTATTATAGCTCTGTCAAAGAACTCCATTCCAACAACATTGTCATTGGCAGCTGCACTACATAATGGTAGCAAACTTAGTTTCTGTGATGCGTTCAGAGTTCTTAGGGTGGGACTGCCAAGTAGTACAAGGTTTTTTCCAAGACTTTTGCATTTGTAATTAAAGGATATCCATGCACCCATTCATTGACATACCTTTCAACTACATGGGAAATGTCATTCTCTGTTTTAGATTTTCTCAAAAATTGAGGCACAGACTTCAAAGTTACAAACTGATGTGCAATCTGTGTAGGAATATAATTTGTTCCATGGAACAACTTTTAAGTTTCTGATTGTGCCCTTCAAAAGGAAAGGCAGAAGTACACCAAAGGGGACCGTGCACCTTAACAGCATTGCACAGATGTATAAGCTGATGTACATTGTATGACATGAATGACATGCCATACATTACAGGAATGTCTTTCACAAATTTGCTAATTTTAGATGTTGACATTGCCAAATCATATTCAGATACAGTCTCTTTAAGAAAGCAAAATATGGCACTGACTACAAGCACCCAGTGTCTCAGGAATCGCTTTGGTAGTATTTTGTCTAGCACAGGCAGGCTGTAGAACAGTAACCAACTACGACATTCTGAAGCTTTCCATTTCTGAGCTACTGTCACACTCCGTGGTAGCCTTGTTATATCAGCAGGTGGTCTGATGGAGAGCAACTTTTGGTCTATCTGATTTTTGATGTGCCAATGTACCATGGAAATTCATGGTTCTTGCTATTCAACCACATATCAAGAAACTGCTTAGTGACACCTAACAATGCACAGTGCATATAATCGACAGGAAAGCTTTCTATCATATCAAATCCTGTTGATGGATTTAACAGAATTAATGGTGATACTGTTTTAACACCAAGTACATGCGTTTCTCTGTTTTGTAAGGCTCTCTCACCACATTCTATAAGATGCTCATGGGTTCTTGCTGCAGCTTCATCAGGTGGATAAACCCTTGTGAACCCTCTTCCTTTAGGTACAACTATACCTTTGTTTAAGCAATAGCTGCATCCATAGGCTCCATTGAATTGTTGGATGCCTTGAAGCATACATCGAGCCACTGCATCGCAAGAACAGATGATAGGGTACACTTTTGAAACACATGTGCTCTTAGTTTGTGGATGCACCCATTTGACACCCTCTGTATTTATCTGTTCAATGTCATCAACAAACTGTTTTAAAAATGTTGACATTTCAGGCTTCTCCTTTCCAAACCAGATACAAGCAAGAAGCACATGCTTGAAACGAATAGTTGGTGGTAATTCATTAATCACGCACCGAATTGGCCACAAAGAATATGCAGATGACTTAAATGCAGGTACCCCATCACAGTTCCATAGTAAGGAAATGTCACTCTCTGTGAACTGGAGGATTGATTTATAATATGCTCCATTATAAATGTCACTCTTAGCAGCATTTCTTTCATCCCCATCAGATTTAACACATTCTTCTTTTTCTAATATATTAGCAATCTGCTCTTTGAGTGATAAACTTACAAAGAAATGACCCTCTTTCATGCTACCTTCTCTATTCCACTCCTCATTACATTCACAGCACTGAGCTTTCAGAAGGCAGGTAAGCCTTGCACATTTTACAATAAAAATGTATATTTAGGGAGTCTGAAGGATTTTTAAACATCTTTTGAACATGAACAATGATTGTGGTATGAGGTTGCTGTTTGGCAGATGTAGACTAATTAATCTTAACAGGTCCTCCAATGCACAGGCAGGTAAACTGTACCTGAGTGCATATGAAAGAATAAGCACTGCTGACTGTGCAACTGTTAATTCAGACCCAGAAAAAAGAACTTGCTTCATAAACTCAATACCTGAAGCACCTTCAAAACCATTTTCATCCCCCAAATTATCCTCAAAGTTCCCACTACTTGCTTGCTCACTGTCATTACTGCAGTTGTTAAAACTCTGTCCTAAACCACTCTCTTGTCCACCAGTGTAGTATACATTGTTTAATATGTCCTCTTCATCACTGTCATGGCTGTCACTGTGGCTGTCTTCATTGATTCTAATAAAAGTTCATCATGATTACCTTCATTGTCACTGCAAAATCTATGTTCCTTATCATTATGCTGGATTTCACCTTGGCCATTATCATACATACTTATGTTTTCATCTGTGTCTGTACCATGATTATCAGAATTAATATTAATTTCGCAGTGGTCATGATGAGACAGTTTTCTCCTCCACCTACTAGTCTTTGGGAGTGAACATTCCTGAAAATCTGGATCCAGAAATCTGTGCAAAACAAACATTGATATAATATTAGAATATATAAAATATATAAGAAAATTAGAAAACAAAAAATATTTCAAAATGATAATGCTCATTGTGATCAAATTAATACTGAAATACAGTATTTTTCTTATAATACTGGTTTAAACACGTGAAACACTGCATGAAATTTAAGGTCTACAGATCTGTAAACTCCAGTAAACTACATATTTACTATAGGGCTTTTCACACTTGCCAGTTCGACCTAGGGCACAAAAAGATATGGCAGTTTTCTTGATTCATTTTTATGTTACAAAGTGACCACATACCTTTTATAAGGTGCTTTTAATCTTGCATCCTTCTTCCGATTATGAATGTCCTTGTTCTGTTGCATTGCACACTCTTTCCACTGAATGGGAATACACAAGATCATAATTTAGTAAAGCAATTTTAAAATATTTTTTGACTTAAACTATGAAAATAAAAATAACTTTCTATAAATTAGTATGGTACAAATAAGTGCAGTGATGAAAATGACACTCAGTGTTAATCTGGGACAGAGCAACTGTCACTGTAGCATAGTGAACTGTAATTGCCAATTTAAAAAAAAAAATGTAATAAGTCATTGCCATTGAAGATGAGAAGCTAGAGCGTGAAGTGACAGCGATGTTTTTAAGCAAGTTTGAGGTTATTAAACAATAGACTCCGCCACGCTCTGTAGAACCCTTACATGGGAGTGACGTCACTCAGTAACGTCTGCTGTGCAGATAGTCAAATTGACTGTTGCAGACTGTCGACAAACTGATTAGCGTGGTGAGGTTTATATAATTATTTCTTACTTTTTAAAAACAGGACTTTATAGTAAATACTATCTAGATTATTATAGAAATTAATAATCTACATTTATAACAAAAACACCATTTATTTCTATAAATTATTGTCTGACTCGTTCAAGATTTCTCATGTTCTTAACACATTTAAACGGTTTAATATATCTCAGGTATACATTTATCCAACTGTACAAATTTATAGGCTAAATACATACACATACGAACAGTACAGATTTATAGGTTAAATACATACACATACGGACGGTACAGATTTATAGGCAAAATACATACACATACGGACGGTACAAATGTATATACATACACGTATATAAATACCTACCGATATCCCTTAATGTTTTGAATCCCTTTAAAAAAGACGTTACATTTTTATTGTCTGCGCGTGCTGCAGCTAGGCGTCACTGGTAACTGAGCTATGGAAATCTGCTGTTCTGAATAGCGACTTTGTATCTACTGGAGTGCATCCTGCAGCTTCAATTAACACCGTTGTATCATAAACTGCGGTGCATAGGTTTGAAACAATGTATAATGTTTGGGGATGGTAAACATATTTTAAAAAGATGAATGAGCTAATACTGACTTCGGCTTGGACCAAATCAGAACTTTGACCCACCCGCTAATCGCAAATTACAAACCCAGTATTAAGCGGGTTCCCTCTGGGGTAGAAGGAATAACATAAAAAAGCGCCATCAGTACCAGGTTTGGAATTTGCGATTAGCGGGTATGTCAAACTTTGATTTGGTCCAGGCCTTTGACTAACTTTTGCTTTTACCTGCACATATTAGAAAATAGACAATAATTATTTATCTTTGTCTTGTGCATATGCCGCAGCACACACACACACACACACACACAAAACTAAAATGAGACATTTGATTATATTTAATAATATACATAAATTACCTGGAAATCGCTCCTTTCTGTTTCTTCTTCCTGATTCGATTTGTCTTCATTCTTGCACTTTAGTTTTAATCTGTTCTTTTAAAGTATCTTTAAAATTGTATTTTGTTTCAATAGTAAATGTGGTTGTTGGTTGGATTTTTTCATATTTTTTCAGTTTAAAAAAAAACTTGAATGGCACAGTATATGCTAATTCAGTGGATTGAAGACCCCCCAACGTGGGATGTTTTGCCTATTGTAAAAATTGTAAATGGCAACTGCATTGTGGGCAACATCTGCGATGTGACCTATGGAACAGAAAGTGGTCCAGCAAAAATTCTCAAGATTGGTGAGTAGACCTATCTTTCTAAATAGAGCCTCCAGAATTATTCATACCCTTGATACAGTGTAACTGAAAGTGGGTTTTAGCAAAAAAAACACATGAAAAATTGTAAAACACAGTATTGGATATCGCAAAAACATGTCTGTCCAAAATAACTGCATTTTAATTTACAGGTGAATAAATCTGAACACCTAAAACTAAGAAAAATATGCAATTATTAGTCTCATTTATTTATGCAACAATACTGAATGTACACTTGCATTTATTTTGCTAAAACCAATTACATTAATTCTAGTGGCTACTGTATACATTTTTTGAACTATTCTCCTAATGCTTTAATAGGATATTTTATCGATTTAAATATTTTATTTTATTAAGATTTGGGAGAATTTAATTTGTTGTTACCTCTTTATTACTAGATGTGTCTCAGATGTATACTGTATAAACCTGAAAGAGTGTGTCTTGATAGAACGAGCCTATTTCTGCTGACTATATGGAACTGATTTTGTTGTTTGTTTTTTCTAATTGCAACACTAATTGGTGACTTTCTTTGTCCACAGGAACTCGGGGAACACTAATGAAAGAATTGAATAAAATAGAGAATTCACTGAAAATCCCTGATGAACTCAGAACTGATGAAACTTCTCTTGGCAGAGGATTTCGTGATAAACATGTAAAACAATTTACAGACAGTGATAGTGAGACTGAGGATGAGGTTGGTACATGTTTTGATGTATTACTTTTTAATGTCAAGGTTTAGCAACTTATACTAATATCAGCCAATTTTTCTTTAGGGGTTTCAATGCAAGATTGCAAAGCTTGAAGCAAAAAGAAATGCTATGAATACAAAGAGCAATAATGCAAAGAAGATTGTACAAAAATATAAGGAGGACAAAATTAATACACAGGTAGGATGAGTTACAGATAACTGTTTTAATGATCAAATAATTTTTGTTTTGTTTTTTAAGTGTATATTTATTGGTTGATTTCAAAATAACCACTTTACTTCTAATTTTAGCATGTGTCAGTGTTATTGTGGCCCTTCATTAACTTATGAGTAGAGTACCAATATGACACAGTAACCACTTTTGTAAAATGGTCCAGCTCATCATCAATATTTTACAAAACTGAGAGAAAATGTGTACCCTCAGAGAGTTTGCAGGAGACATTTTTCAGTATTTGTAACGAAAATAAATGTTTGTATAATACTTTAAAGAGTTTATGTGCAAAAGCAAAGCATTGAAAGACGGTTTAAACCATATTTTCTTTTCTCATGCTAGAGATCTGCTACTCAATGTGATGAATGCACCAAAAAAGATGAGGACATTTTAAGATTAAAAACTGAAAAAAAAATAAGATGGGTTCTGAAATAGCAGAACTGAAAGATTTAGTTCATGGCCTTTATAAAAAAATTGATGCACTTGAAAACAAAATCAATAAACAACAAGGTAAGTCAATCTGAGTTTAGCGGCATAATAAACTAATGAGTTACTATATTCCTAATATTTCATTTCTGACATTTTTTAAAACATAAACAACAGAGAGAATGTAAATAAGATGTATTCTTTAATTTACTACTTATACACTTCTGTACCTATCATTTATTAAACTTACTGGCACACTTTGTATATCATGGTTCAGCAGTTAGTTAAATGACATACTGTACATTCATAGGAAAATATCAATATTAAGTACGTTTGGAGTAGTACTTGTGGGATTACATGCTTTGCTTTGTATTTACTCTTATTCATTGCAGGATTGCCTGCATTAATGGAAGAAGAACCTGAAGAGCTCTTGGAGGAGTTGGAAAGTGCAACAAAAAAAAGGTTCCAGAATCTGGACAATCTAAATATCTTGAATCAAACTCTTCGAAAAGCACCAATAAAACAGTATGTATGCACTGATTATTTTACTATATATATATATATATATATATATATATATATATATATATATATATATATATATATATATATATATTACAATGCCTTGCAAAAGTATTCAGACCCCTGACCAATTCTCTCATATTACTGAATTACAAATGGTACATTGAAATTTCGTTCTGTTTGATATTTTATTTTAAAACACTGAAACTCAAAATCAATTATTGTAAAGTGACATTGGTTTTATGTTGGGAAATATTTTTAAGAAAAATAAAAACTGAAATATCTTGCTTGCATAAGTATTCAACCCCACACACTAATATTTGGTAGAGCCACCTTTTGCTGCAATAACAGCTTTACGCCTTTTGGGGTAAGTATGTACCAGCTTTGCACACAGTGTCGGAGTGATTTTGGCCCATTCTTCTTGGCAGATTTGCTCCAGGTTGTTCAGATTGGTTGGACGACGCTTGTGGACCGCAATTTTCAAATAGTGCCACAGATTCTCAATGGGATAAAAAAAAGTTTCTTGTATAACCAATAACTATGACATTTGTAAAACACTATGAAATACTGTAACATTATGAATCGCATTCAAGCAGATGGACAATTATTTCTTGTTATTTTATTGCTTAAAAATCAATAAAATATGAATTGCAAATACAAGGAATGTCACTTTTAAATAAGTGTTGTTTTACTTCTAGGTGAAGATAGGTCCTAATACAAGTATAACGTCGGCGCAGTACTCCTACATAAAATGGGGGATCCCAAGAAGGCGACCAAAGAGCTGTGTTGTGCAGTCTTTGGATGGAAAATTCTAGCAACACACAGCTTGACAGGGAAGACTTCTAATGCTTTTAGAAATAAAGAAGCCAAGCCATCACTGGATCCAGGGAAAACTGCAGACATCATTCGTGAGTTAAACCTTTTTTTTCTTTAACTGCTTTGTAGTTTGCTTACTTTTATTCACAGAGAAATCACATGGCACTTTTGTAATTATGTTTAATATAAAATTTCTCATATGAGCATCTTAACTTGTGCTTCAATGTGAAAATGTTATTAAAAAACCTAAGATATAATTGATACAAATCATACAAAATTAATGTGTTTGTAGTAAATTAAATTAAAAGTCCTATTTCCAAAACTGAATGAAAACAAAGATATGACTTTGCCCAAGAACTTCCACTTTGCCATGTGCTGATTTATTATTATTATTATTACTATTATTATTATTATTATTATTATTATTATTATTTTTATTAATTTTTTTTTTTGCAGATTTCATAAATGCAAAAACAGGAATGGAAAAAAAAATAATCAAACAAGCCATCTCTCAAAAATGAAGTGATGAAGAAAAAATATCAAAAAGGAAACTGAGTTCTGAACATTAAATTAATAAAAAATATATTAATAATACACTTTTTTGCAGGATTTTATTTTGTGTTTTCTGTGCGTGTTTAAATGAAGTTCTCCAGAAAATCTGTTTGCAAATAACATTAGAAATGAGTCAACTGTTGCAATGTATATTTTTGCTCTGAAGATGTGTAATACTGTTTGAGAGAACCTAAGGAATTATATTATTATTAATATTATTATTATTATTATTATTATTATTATTATTATTATTGTTTTTATTATTATATTGTTATTATTATTTGAAGAAAATCCAATAGGAATCTTGATAGAAATCAAAAAAAAAATCCTGTTGGAATCCCATAGAAAAAACCCAGTAAGAAATCCAGTAGAAAAATCCAATAAGGAATCCAATTAGAATTCAGTAGAAAATCCTATAGGAATCAGTAGAAAATCCTATAGAAATCCTATTGGAATCCAGTAGAATTTCTATAGGAATCCTATTGGAATCCAGTAGAATTTCTATAGGAATCCTATTGGAATCCAGTAGAAAATCCTATTGGAATCCAGTAGAAAATCCTATAGGAATCATATTAGAATCCAGTAAAAAATCCTACTGGAATCCAGTAGAAAATCCTACTGGAAAGGTTCCAAAACCCTATAGGATTTTTCTATGGGATTTCCTAATGGATTTTTTCTATGGGATTTCCAATAGGATTTTTTGACTAGGGTTAAAAGAGAATTAAAAAAACGAAAAAGACTGGACCATTCGTTTGTAGTGAGCGCTTCATAAAAAGTTAATATCAGTAAGCATATATTGGTAGTTCTGATACGTTATTATTATTAGTAGTAGTAGTAGTAAGTCCCACTTTAACACGCTTACTTATATGGTCATTTTTTTCATAAATATTTAGCTATACAGTTAAACAGGATTACACTTATGCGGGTCGGTGATTCCCAGTCCTTACATAAAAACATATTTTACCGTTAACAAAATCCATAATGCTACATTAATGATCTTACTGAACTTCAATATAAAATCACAAACCAGCCGTTTATGACTTGTTTAAAGCACAATGAAACGGCATTTATCTACAATGTAATTGTACGCCACTTGCAAAGTAAACAGAAGCCTTACGTACCTTAACAACATTAACAATGTTAATGCTGTGCTCATTTTTATAAAATCGAATTTTACTGACATCCCTGTATGGTAACAGGAGTTTGTGAAAAACGAGACGAGCCAAAAACAGAATATTAAACTTAAATATTGTACTATATTATTATAATAAATGTTTGTACTTACTACCTCGCCATTCTTGTAAAATGCTCATTCAGCTGTATTTTCTTTTCATGCGATAGTTATCTAAACCGAGCACGTTTTTTTTTAACGCAAGTGGGTTTTTTCCCCAGACAAAAATGAATGCATAACTAATGTATTAATTAAAAAACAAAGGTACCGTAGCCAGTTTGAAATAAATACTTTTTCACAAAGTCACAGTACTTCACACTCCCTCCAGTGTGTCCGAAACTGGCAGTTGAAACACAAGCGAGTCAACTCAACAAAGCCTCATAGGCTACAGTAGAATATCAGTGATTATACAAAGAAACTGGGTGGTAGGAATTTCTGTCAGTCAACCCACAGTAACTTTTTTTTCTTTTTTTTAAAATGAGGTTGGATCGTCAACTAAACTCAAAAGCTGATTGGTTATTCTATCACGTAACTAAACTCAAAACCTGATTGGTTAATCTATCTTGCTTTGACTTGCCCTAAAACCGGCACTGACGTTAGATGCAACACTTTCTCCAACTACAGGCAACATCATAGACGATGAGCGAAATATGGATTACGTATTATTGCGTATCACCTCTGATAAAAGCGTAGCCGCGTATTACCAACTCAAAATGCGTAGTGGGTACGCAAAATGCGTAGAGGTTAGCAGGTCTGCCAGCATTTGACTCTATACAAGAGCTCTTTTATCTATGGTTATGAGGGGGTTGATGTTTAAGTCATTATTTAATATTGATCTGAACACATTGTGTATGTACAGTTTTGAATGCAGCAGGTTCCTATTCTGAAGCAGATGCCAAGGAAAATTAGAATGACAAACTGAACTGATCCCTCCTTCAGCCTCTTCCACACGACTGCAATTGTGTTTGACTTGCTTTGCTTCAAAAATATGGACCGTTAACGTTTATTCTGTTAAAAAATCAGTTTAATTATTACTTTTGAATATATTCCAGATATGTACACATTCTGTATCTTTCATTTTACACGAGACCGCTGAAGATGACATCATCTTGTTCACTTCATATTTTTTCAGCCATTATCTAAGAGAACTCTATTGAAACATCACAACTTTAGTAATCAGTTTATTACACAGTTTAATCATACTGAAACACACAAGCTCAATGAGCTTTCAGGTCATGAAATATACACACTTTTTCTTTCATAGGAATCCATACCCTCACATCCAGAAAGAACAGAGCAGTTAAAAGGGGAATTAGAGCCATTAGTACTAATGAACTGAAAGCAAAATGCAATCCAAAAAGGTAGAGGAAAAACTAATAGCTTGGTTATTTATACAACTATTGACCAAAACCTGCATTTTTATTGGATGTGGGTATAATGGGTATATTCCTAGTCATGACGTTTACGCAAAAATAAAGAGAAATAATTCCTTCAGAAGTTACCTGCAATACAAAAACAAACCAAAGACCATCTTTCTATTCATAACCTGCTATGAGTTTAACAGAATTCCTGATAATTTATACAAAAATACATCTCCCTCCCACTGATTAGTAATGAAAAATATTGCCTGGAAGCACAGGAAAAGAAAAAAAAACACATTTCAAAGTACCCCAATTTAAAATGGTAAGGAATGATTTTAGATTCACAACCGATCAACTGGCCCTTCATACACTTCTGTGTTCGATGCCAAAATAGCAAGATACATGGAGCACAGTATTTGCAAGTTTGCTGTTCCAAATATGTACAACACAGCACAGCCCTGCTGGGTCAGGTAAGCATGTCCACAGGGCAAATATGTACAACACAGCACAGCACTGCTGGGTCAGATAAGCATGTGTACAGGGTAAATATGTACAACACAGCCCTGCTGGGTAAGGTAAGCATGTGCACAGGGCAAGAGGAGGCGTGGGTTCATAGAGAGCAGTCAAATGGAAACCAAAACGATTTGTTTTCTTTCAAAGTCCCCTAGCCATCGTTGTAGAGGTGTACCCACAGTTCTCCAATACTACATTGCATACTTTTGTGTCCATTCCCGAGCTATTCTGTTGTACCTACAAAAGAAACAAAAAACAATTAATCAACAGGAAGATTTGTTCACAGTTTGAAAATCCAATAGTATAGGCAGTGCTCCAGATAAGCTGTAAACTAGGGGGTTTACGCATTGAAAAAATATGAATTATGCATGATATTTAAATGTAACATGCAAAGAATATGCAGAGCAATGTTGCTGCACAGCTTGAGCTTGCATGTTATCAAGCTTCTTGTACAGTGCTGATTCCCGGGGTCTCAATTGTGAATATACTGCTTGTAGTAGCTAGAGAATGCCGCGACAGCTAATTATAGCCGGTCTGGAAATTGACAGAAACACGTGACCAAAACGTTCAGGTTTTCAATAAAAAAAATGTAAAAAAAATAAAAATCCACGAGTGGGAATGTTATCTTTTTCTTTTATTGTAAAAAATATAGCGTTGATTACATGGTGCTTTACGTATGGTTAACCCTTTGCGGTCCTATGTCGGACCTGGTCCGACATTGCAATTATTCCTATCTGGTCCAATGTCGGACATGATGTCCGACATCATCAAAAAGACGCAAAAAACGGGTTTCTAGTCGTTTTTCTCCGGAAAAGCCGAAAACCATTCAATGGCCGAGTGGGAGCGACAGGAGTCGAGACAAGCTGAAAAAAAAAAAAAAGGCCGTATCTCACAAATAGGTCATACTTGCCCCTGGCATCAGATAACGGCGGCCATAAGGAAACAAGCTGACTGTTACTGCATCAGCGCTCAGAGAATATCATGGACATTTGCAGAGCTTTTTTGAGATGTTACAGTAATAAAATAATGAATTGGATCGCATTATTGAGGCGTTTGTTGATATGCAGGGCCTTTTAAACATGTTTGACTGTGGAAAAAAAAAAAACACTTTTAAAACAGCGCGTCTAAAATTAACTGCGCGTGTGAAAATAAATTGGACCCGACGAGCCTGACACGCACTTAATAAATGGACTGCAAAGGGTTAATTCATGGAAAGTAAATGGGATGGGATGGGATGGGATTTTAAAACCATGTAACACAATGATGTCTTGATGAACACATTAGCTACAGTGCTCCGCATACAAACCAATGTTGCATTGTAGTACAAACAGGGATTTTCACCTACTTCTCTCTGTCGGTTTTGTAGATGCGCGCAATCTCGGGCACTAAAGGATCATCTGGATTCGGATCACATAACAGTGAGCAGATGGACAAGAGAACTGCAAAATAAAAGTAAAATGAACTTAAAAACTGGAACCAGACCAGTCCTATCTGTATCCGTGCTACAGCCACATAGACACGACTATTAGGATGTGGGTTACTGAAAGAACCAACCCATACGAAGAAACATGTGCAAGACATTGCAAACCACTTCTATAGTCAAGACTACAGACTAGCCAATAATCCCTTTTACCTTGAATAACCCTGCAGCTGAAGTTGGTTTATATAATTCAATGCGTTACAGTATCTATATTGCCCATCTCACAGACCCTGATTAGTACTAGGCAAGGCAGTCCAATCATGTCAGCCACTCACTTATTAGAGTGAATCTACTGAAGGGGAAGGAGTTGAGTCGACCTTACATTAGCTGTAGTGTGGCTGGGCAGGGCCCTGCACATTGAAATGTGTAAATAGTGTGTATTTGCAGCTGTGTCATTTTTTGGGTTCATAATTAGTTTAGATATTTAAAGTTTAAAATCAGAGATTGTCAATCCTCCTAGTATGATCTTGTTTACAAACAATGCCTTGGGTCAATATGACCAGAGGTATTTACCCACGTAGCTTTGTATGCATGAAGAAAATCAATTGACTTGGTTATAACCAAGCATCTCCGCGTATGAATCCAGGTAGGCTGTCAAATTCCAGTGTCATCACAATGTTTCCTGGACCTACTGTATATACTGTTGCTCGCATTCATGACATAACACCAGCAATCAAATACAATACTGGAAATGAGCAACATGGAAGGCAGGCGTGTACATGGTGCAAACTGGAAAGAATGCGATCACGTTGCTGTGCATGCATAGAATGGGTTACTTTTGTTAGCTGGAGGGTACAGACCCAAAGGAGAAGCAACTGCTAGTCTGTGGAATACAGAAACTGGTAGGGCTATATTTCCAGCCACTATGTCACTGGAAACATTTCACATCATTGCTAGAATGATTCGCTTTGATAATCGTGATACCAGAGCCAATAGGCACAAAACAAATGAGCTGCTATCAGGTAAGTGTGGGGTAAATGGGTAGAAATGCTGCCTTTGCTTTACAACCCAGGACCAAATGTTACAGTGGATGAAAGTCTTGTCCCCTACAGAGGGCACGGCCTGCCTACAGCAACTGGCATTGGCACTAAACGTGCAAGATGCAACTTTTGCCCTTCAAGCAATGACAGCAAGACAAACATTACCTGTGTGAAATGCAGAAAGTATGTGTGTAAACATCACATGTTCATCCTCTGTACATTTATAAAGGAACCTGAGCGTACAAATCATTCACCCTGGACAGGAGTGTTCTTTATGATGATGATGATGATGATGATGATATACTCCACAGAGTGAACTCCTGGTCTCCATGTTGCTTGGTCAGGAGGAAACAAACTGTGAAACAGGTGGCTGAAGTATGGATAATAAATGTAGATAGAAGGTCGTGCACCGATTTTGGATGGATCACACTCAAGGATAACTTAATTCCATTCATCTGTATGGACCTCAAGCCTGAAGGTTTCCCCCTTTTTCTTCAGAAAGTAGGGTTTATACTTGTTCAGATAACTAGCTCTTCAGTCTTCACGCAGCTAAAATCAACTACAAAGGATTGTGGAAAACATCATCCTGTTCTGGACAGCAGATCACTGCTCCGCTGTATGTGCAGGGCACCACTTCCGCTACTTCCAGGACCTTTATATCCAGTGAGGAGCCAAGAACAAGTCTGGCGCTCTCTCAATTTACTATCCAAATATTGCTGGCCTATTGTCAGGGACGAGTATGCCTACCAGAAAATGCGAGCGGTGACAAAACTCCGCTCCCCTGCTCCAGACAAAATAGGCCCGCTCCCCGCTCACATGGTATTAAAAAAATATAATATAACACATAACTTGACCCAAGTTAAAAAAAATAAAAGAAAAGTGCTCATAGAAGTTATTTAATTCAATTCAAAGATGCTTTCTCATTATTATTGCTTAGTAACTGAACAAATGCGTACATTGAAAATAGAGTAAAAGTCAGGAAATATCATCTTGCAATGAACAGGTTATGACGATGTCATGTATGGTGTAATCACCTATTTCAAACTTTGCATATGATTCGTATCAAATTAGCTTTACACTGGGCTTGTTTGTATCCGAATCTCTCATAGGGAGCTCAAAGCAACCCACGAACACATATGAGCGAGTCTCAATGGGGCTGCCGGACACCCTGTAGTGTATTAACTATCTTAAGAGAAAATATAAACCGTGCTCACAGTGCTGTACTGGGGCATAACCGTAAAACTGTATAAGAACAATATAGGCTATTTAATAACCGAAGTTTCTCACATTTTTATATGGCACAAATGCAGCTCCACACTCGGGAGAATATAATTCATTATGGAGGAAAAAAAAAATATATATATTATATATATACAGTACTGTGCAAAAGTTTTAGGCAGGTGTGAAAAAATGCTGTAAAGTAAGAATGCTTTCAAAAATAGACATGTTAATAGATTATATTTATCAATTAACTAAATGCAAAGTGAGTGAACAGAAGAAAAATCTAAATCAAATCCATATTTGGTGTGACAACCCTTTGCCTTCAAAACAGCATCAATTCTTCTAGGTACACTTGCACGCATATAGTCAGGTGTATGATTAAACAATTATACCAAACAGGTGCTAATGATCATCAATTCAATATGTAGGTTGAAACACAATCATTAACTGAAACAGAAACAGCTGTGTAGGAGGAATAAAACTGGGTGAGGAATAGCCAAACTCAGCTAACAAGGTGAGGTTGCTGAAGGCAGTTTACTGTCAAAAGTCATATACCATGGCAAGACTGAGCACAGCAACAAGACACAAGGTAGTTATACTGCATCAGCAAGGTCTCTCCCAGGCAGAAATTTCAAGGCAGACAAGGGTTTCCAGATGTGCTGTCCAAGCTCTTTTGAAGAAGCACAAAGAAACGGGCAACGTTGAGGACCGTAGACGCAGTGGTCGGCCAAGCAAACTTACTGCAGCAGATGAAAGACACATCATGCTAACTTCCCTTCGCAATCGGAAGATGTCCAGCAGTGCCATCAGCTCAGAACTGGCAGAAAACAGTGGGACCCTGGTACACCCATCTACTGTCCGGAGAAGTCTGGTCAGAAGTGGCCTTCATGGAAGACTTGCGGCCAAAAAGCCATACCTCCGACGTGGAAACAAGGCCAAGCGACTCAACTATGCATGAAAACACAGGAACTGGGGTGCAGAAAAATTGCAGCAGGAGCTCTGGACTGACGAGTCAAAATTTGAAATATCTGGCTGTAGCAGAAGGCAGTTTGTTCGCCGAAGGGCTGGAGAGCGTACACGAATGAGTGTCTGCAGGCAACAGTGAAGCATGGTGGAGGTTCCTTGCAAGTTTGGGGCTGCATTTCTGCAAATGGAGTTGGGGATTTGGTCAGAATTAATGGTCTCCTCAATGCTGAGATGTACAGGCAGATACTTATCCATCATGCAATACCATCAGGGAGGCATCTGATTGGCCCCAAATTTACTCTGCAGCATGACAACGACCCCAAACATACAGCGAAAGTCATTAAGAACTATCTTCAGCGTAAAGAAGAACAAGGAGTCCTGCAAGTGATGGTATGGCCCCCACAGAGCCCTGATCTCAACATCATCGAGTCTGTCTGGGATTACATGAAGAGAGAGAAGCAACTGAGGCTGCATAAATCCACAGAAGAACTGTGGTTAGTTCTCCAAGATGTTTGGGCCAACCTACCTGCCGAGTTCCTTCAAAAACTGTGTGCAAGTGTACCTAGAAGAATTGATGCTTGATACTGTTTTGAAGGCAAAGGGTGGTCACACCAAATATGGATTTGATTTAGATTTTTCTTCTGTTCACTCACTTTGCATTTTGTTAATTGATAAATATAAACTATTAACATGTCTATTTTTGAAAGCATTCTTACTTTACAGCATTTTTTCACACCTGCCTAAAACTTTTGCACAGTACTGTATATATATTAGAAACTGACTGAATTGTGTGCCATGGCTGTTCCCTGCTGGAAACTGGAGCAATTAACCCTTCCACTCCAGTAAACATTCTACCTGTTTGAGGTCTGACTGACATAACGTGACTTTCAGCTTGTGCATCTGGACAAACATCCACTGAAAGTAAACTGGATTACACCTTACTAAACAGCTGGGAATCTGAACATTAGAGAATAACAATTTCACTATGATGAAATATACCCTACAATTACCTAGTTTGAATGTAAAAAATTAATTAAATGTACTCAAATTCATTTTCCTTTAGAAATGTCTTAGAAAAGTGTAATTTAGTGATCTCCTACCTAAAACTTAGGATCAGAAAGAATATTCTAAATTCCGTGTCTGGTTTTCATTTTACACCAAATTGTTTGACGGGTGCGTAATGTGAAGAAGTTCACCATCAGATAGATCTGTCAACTCATCAACATCTTCTGTAAAAAAAAAAAAAAAAAAAGTAGTCCAGCAAGCATGTTGTCTGGATTGTGATGTCCTTTGTCTTATCGATTGAAGCATACCGTTGTCTTAACAGGGCAATGGGTTTTCAGTGCGTGGCAGATTGGAGAAAGTCGGGATGATTTCAGTGAAGGTGTTAGTTATGGTAACTACTCCTTCGATAAATTTGCTCCCTGAAAGTTGCCACCTTGTGGTTCCTGTTGTAGCTCCCAAGGAAGGCTTGATGTTGAGGGATACTGGGAAGATTTATTAAAAAATAAAAAAAAGGAGACACCCCTATGCGTGTCACCTGTAGTTTTGCTTCTCTTACCAAGGAGATTACTGCTGCTAGTGCCCAAAACTGCTGAAATAACTGCTGTTGGCCTGGCCCCCATCTAGAAGAGGCTTGACAGCTGATTGTTTGTGACAATCCTCTCCTATGTGAAATACACTCGAAGATACACTCTTCCTGCAAGTGTATAGAGGGGTTCCCAGAATGCTGCGTGTATGCTGTGGAGAGAGGTGATATTTCACTGTAGATCAATGAGCCTCTCTCCTAGAAAAAAAAGGGACGAGTCTTCTTACTATGCTAAAGGATTTACCCACCCTTTTTTATTTTTTTGAGAGAGAGAGAGAGAGAGAGAGAGAGAACCCTCAAAAGTCGTCAAATGATGTACGTCTGTGCTTTGTGAATGTTACTTCGTCTACACTATGTGAATACTTCAGCTATAGAGATCCAAGGCAAAAAACAGGCTGGCATTGGCTGCTTCCGATGGAGAACAGAGGTACTGCTGCAGTCCTTATGTATGTGGAGATGGAAGCGGCTCTCCTACAGATCTAATGGAAACTGTCAGTCTCCTGGGAGGACTGCCTTGATGATGGTGGTGGTAGAGGTGCCATCCTGAATTTTCCCCAAACAAATGTAGCGTTCAGATCCGAATTTCTTTTACAACTACAGATACCTGGAATGGACCCCTTCTGAAAGGATGAGAGCATGGATTGAATCCTTTGTAAACCCTCTGTAGCATAACCAGTTCTCAGTGTGCAGATATGTCCATCGCTGGTGTTACTGTTCTCACTGTTGGGTATCCTGTAGGGTAGCAGGTTAATTTAAGTTCCAGGACCGTAGGGAGCGAAAGTATATTTTGCCTGCTTTCCAGAAAGTGGGGTAGAGGTAGGAATATCAGGAAGTAAACTGGCCTATTTCCCTATTATGGCAGTAGAAAGATCAGCATCCCTGGCTGAGCTGGAAGTGGCTTTCCTTTCCAAAGGGTACTGGAACCGCTGATGCCTGAATGGCAACTGCTTGTTAAGAATCCCCCACTGGGGAATGCACCTCTCACAGCTGCTGAGCAGGATAGACCCACCTAGATAACACCTCCTGCCATGATGACATTCGTCAAAGCTGTGACGTTAGTGTCAAATGTGTACCATGTACCCTCTAGGATAAATACTTACACTCCGGTGTATGGCTAGTATATACGAGCTGGTGTAGATGTCTGCCGGACTGCAGACAGCCTTTCCTCCAGCTTGTGTTGATATTAGGTGACCTAGCTTATAGTTATTAACATATCTGTTGCCTGTGGAGATGGTGCAATCCTTCTCCAGATAGGTGTCAATCCACCCTCAGGAGGTGGAGCCAAAAAGAACTTCAGTTTTGGCTGTTAACAAGTAGAATTTACCCCCAAGATGTTAAGGAAAACATCCATGTCTAGATCTCGTTACTGAAGTTGAGGATGAAATCCCTCTTAAAAAAACATCAGCATATCTGTATGCAATGATTCACCACTACTTTATTATTACTTCATCTGGCAGATGTCTTCTACAAGGCGATTTAGAGGAGTACAGGGCAAATACATGCCCATTAGGTCTCCAGACTGCTTTCTACAATTTGTATTTATTTACTGGTACAGGAACCACACTCACCTACTTGGGTCTGGTACATGTTTAAGTCTGGGTCTTTACATTGCGAGAGGTGAAACCTTCTCATCCCAGCATCAGAGTACATGTATGCAGGCGATTCCTCCATACAGCCCGTTGGGTTTCCAGACCACCTCATAGAAGGGGAACCCTTTAGAGGTTTTCTTATCCTCTGCATCAGTAGATGCCACAGGAATCGGCCCATCAGGACTCGGTATTTGACTTTGGGGAGAGTGTGAAACCCTCTCACAGCGTCAGCATCGATACATACACAACTGTGTATTCCAGCACGGCCTCGCCAGGGCAGGAGTCAGTGATGTCATCCGGACCGGTCACTGCCAGCAGAGAGTACCGCTGATCGGCTGTTACTCTGTTTGTCTTGGTGCCACCGTCGCAGAGTTACAGACTACCATACCTGTGAACAAAAAAAACCTTCATACCATAACCCACTGGAAGCAGTTGATCAGTGTAGCTGGACATTATTTATTTTATTTTTTTCTTTTCCCGCTGTGCAGGGAAGCATACTAAACCACTCCCCGGGGAAAGGTGGCGACGCCTTTGTCAGAGCATTGAAATAGTCGACACAAAAAATATTTTGTCATCTCGTCTTGTGCAGTTCTGATCCCAACATCTTGTGTTTAAGGAGGATGACCGGCTTTGTCAGGTCGTAGCTGGAACATGGGAGCCCTGGTCTTCTATGCTGGCGATCTCGATATCGAACACACTTAAAACACAGATCCCTGATACAACTGAGCAGGACAGCACCAGAGTTGAGAGGGGGCAGCTACATAAACAAAGCATAACTAACTGAAAGCTAGAAGGGCACACACACACACACAAAAAATTTTTAAAACACCTTGATAACACAAAAACAATAGAATGAAAAAACCCAAGCAATTGCAGTAGAAATCTTGGCTTTTATGGAGGAAGTAACATGGGCTTTGGCACCAAAAAGGATTATATCTGATCTCTGGGTAAGAGATCAGTTTTTTTCCTCTTGACCAAGCAACATGCAGACCAGCAGCTCATTCTGTGTAGAGTTCACATGAAACAAGAGATGACGTCTTATCACAGGTATCTACAACACTTCATGTCCTATTTTTGCATATATCCACATTTACTGGTACATTTATAAAGAAATGTTATAGATACTGAATGTACCATTGGTACACTGCCAGGGCAAAAGCCCTGCTTATGTAAATAAGTGTAAGGTTGGCAGGTATGTGGTTAAATCTGTCCCTGCCAGCAATCACAGGTGTGGCCATTCCCCAATGAGGTAATTGAGGAGTGGCCACCTGTATACAAGGAAGGAGAAATCCTTTGTGTGGGGAAGAGGGAGTTGGAGGAGTGTACCTGTGTGGAAATGTGCTTTTGGAATGTAATCTTTATAGTAAAGGCAAATGCCCAGCCTGTATTGTTTTGTTTGTGTGAACCTTTTATTTTGGCCCTCGTGCCGTGTTTATTATGTGCTGCCGTGTTTATTTTGTGCCGGTTTGTTTTTGTTAATTAAAGTGCGCTTTGCATATAAAACCTCAGCTTTCTCTCTCTGGGTCTCTAGGGTGCGCTATACCACCTGTGCCAAGATCTCGTCACAGCCCAATATGTTACCGACAGGAACGAGACCCAGAGGCAGCACTCGTACTCCTAGCAGATGGTTTCGCTGTGAGTTTTGTGCTGCTTTACAAAACATGAAATATTCTCTGAAGCATCCAGCAACACATTTAAAATGAGTAGAGAATATTTTACAATCAATAAACAAGCCATATTTTAACATTGCTGCGTTCCTTTTCACTTAAGCACCAATCATGTAGCCTACTATTTATTCAGTACCTTTTTGCAACTGTTAAGGCCTCTACAAAGCGGACGCAATGCACCGAGCAAATGTGTAGTACAACACACCACACCACGATAAAAAATAATAAAACATGTATTTGATACGTGCCGTTCACACTTCCTGTGGGGGGAAAAAAAGGATTGGTGTCCATTTTTGCAATTTTGTCGTGTGGCAGCTAGGGAACTGACCAATGAGGGACAGCTTCTCTTGCGCACCTTTTTCAGTAAACAATTACAGCCATCAGCATCATTAAAGTGGATACAATGACATACAAACATACATAAGCCCCCACATTATTACTGGATAGCAAGCTCTCTGACTGTACGGTCACCTACCCAACAGCCTGACATGCATACCTTTTGAAATCGTGAGTGCCGGAGACCACTGTGAGCGTAGAATATCCAGACAGATGCTGCCATTGCTGTTGATATTGGGGTGATAGATTCTTGTTGTAAATGCAACCTAAATTGGGGGAAGAAATAAAAGCTTATGTATTTACAGGTTACATTGCTCAAGTTTTATTTAAAAGGTGAAGTACATTATACACCAAAAAATCAAAAAAGAGCTCACCTTTGGTGGTTTGAAGGGATAATCTGTGGGAAAGTGAATTGTCAAGAAAAACACTCCACCCTGGTAAGGACTGTCATTCTGGCAAAGTAAAATACAGAAAAACACCAATAAGTAAAATAGTTTTTTATTCTGAAATGGAGGAAATAATGAAGAAACATACTTACTGGTCCCATTATTGTGGCTTGCCAGTGGAACACTATAACAGAACAGGAAAAGGAAAGCAAGTTAAAGTGAAGACATTCCCAACCTAGAATATTCCTGCCATCTAACTAGTTACTTGTTTTACATTGTATGTTTACTATCAAACACACACTACACTACAAGACAAGTCTTTACTCAGTTTAACCAAAAAATGATCAGATTCTACAAAATTACAATTGTATTAAAATCCACTAGCAAATCGTTATATGTAGCAACTCTATATGGCGCCGCTGCCGTGAATGGAGCAGGTGTAGTATCCAAAGCACTGGGGAGGGGGGGGTACCTATAGCGGTTGTACTGTTTCAGTAAAATATGTACTGAATATCTAGTGTACAAGACAGTGCAAGAGAACTGCTATGGTAGAACATATGTTTGAAACATGCAAAATACACACCAACACTAATAATTTTCATTTAAACTGAGCAACTTCCACCCCTCCCCCCTCCAGCTTGTGTTATCCAGTGGCAGAATTTTAATTTCTTCATTCGCCATCTCGACAGCAACGCGTTGGATAGTGTAAGCTGTACTGAAATGTCTCGAAAACCCTCTACTGTTTGGGATTTTTTTATTAAATGCTCAGACGACAAAAAAAACAAAAAAACACACACACACAATCTCAAAACCAACTGGCACAGCCAATCTCCGGGGTCACTTGACAAGCGTAAGTTCATATTTTTAGTAGTAGTAAAATGTGACCTGCTAAGAAGGCGACTGTTAAATAAAGCTTTGTTTTGCCTCAGTCAGCTGAAGCTCTTAATTGGCTGCAATACGGTGCTGCTGCAATGCAAGCTTACTGTATATCACAAGCAGCATCAATTACGTCTACATAAACGTGCATTTTTATTTTAATTATAAAAACATGATTACTGTTCTATATAAAATATTTTTAAAGTACATGTGAATGTTTTACTCCATGTATATGAATTACCTGTAAAATAGGATTTTCAATCAAATAAACTAGTAGCTATTGTGACGTCACCAGTAAATTATGCAAATGAGTACCATGGAAGGTTGGAACCTTCCTTCGGTAATGTGTTCTGAACCTTTCAAGGTCAAAATGCACCCTCAGTTACAGCCCTAAAAAAATACTCGACCTAAAAACTAACAGAGGAGAAATGAAAAACTACTAAAGTGGACCTGTTCACTCTGACCATTGTATTACCTCACAAATCACCAGCAACGGGGACACAGAGGAGGCGTTTCAGTGTAAGGGCTGTGCATCTTTGGTACATGGGCTGTGACATGATACGCACCACAATACAATTAATCAAACATGAAATGTTTGTCTTATTGTGAATTTACAAAATAAACCCTTAAGGTTTTTTGTTTTTTTTGTTTGTTTTTTTTAAAAGTAGTAATGCAGAAGTACAAAAAAATAAAATGTGATATCAACTGAAATATTTCAACTAGCTTAATCTAGCTTGCCAGTATGAATCATTTCCATTGTACACAATAGTATAATCCAGTAAGGAGATCGGAATTGCGTTTCAATGCCGTTCTTAATGAATGTTTATTTAAATTTTCATTCCCAGCGAGGCTCCCGGGGACGTGGGGACCTGCCTCCTTCACGCACGCAGGGGGGCTTGTCAGGATTCTCAGGGTTGCCGTTGCCTGCGTCCCTGCAGCGCGCTCCTGTCAGTCTCAGGAGGGCAGCCCCACTGCACATTGTTGGATTTATTTATTGTTTTAAATCATGCAAGTAATACATGCGAGCTTCATAATGTTTGCAAGCTCATACCCTGCGTTGTAATTCCTGCTGTGGAGAACTGGAAAACATGGACCCGGGAACATCTTGTATCGGAGCAGACTGAAGGACTGAACACTATACTGAGTTGCGCTCCTTTCACCTCACCTGCTGTGTATGTTCTGTGTTTCTCTGAAATCCATTTCAGGCTTTTTTGATGACTGCTTCCCAAGCATAAGTTTGAATAAGCAAGTTAGTTTGGGGAACTTGGTAGAAATATAATCTAAGTTAGAGACCAAAATTGAATTACGATTTATGTAACATTAATTTGTAACATTTAGTATATATTTAGTAAAAAATAGAATATTGTAGGTTATATTCAAAATAAAAAACACGTATTGTAAAAGGCAGTCAAAGTGACGGCTTTGGTGGTTCTAGGTAGAGGGGATTATTATAACTTATTTTTGCGATCCTGCCTTTCAAACACCATCAGGGTATTTAATACACGAATGGACAACCGTGTATCTCACACGCGCAGTGTAATTTAAATTTTAAAAAGTGAAAACCGTCAAAATGACTGCCGTTGCCGGAACTTTGACTGCCCTAGAAGATAAACCCTTTATGTTTAATTGTTCATTTAAATAGTGTTTTGGCTGTGTAGATGTTTGATATGATGTGCTTGAATAAAACTTGAGTTGTATCCGATAGTTTGTCTTTCATTTTAATATTGATGGTGTTTAAAATGTAACCGTCATAATGACTGCCGGTGGCGGTGCTAGTGTCAAAGGGACATCTGATGTGAACCCATGCACATTCTTTCCAGTTGTTAAACTCAAGTCCTTTGTATTTCTTTTTTAATAAGTGTTCTAATGTGAATATAAATTGTGCACTTTCGTTTAACTATTATGCACAACAGTGTTTTTAGTTATTGGTCTTCTGCTAAAACAAAACTAACGTTTTTTTTATTTTGAAAGATGCCTATACGATAATCGAATATGAAATTAGGGTGCAGATTGCACCACTACATAACACTGTACATTTGTTAATATTTGCCAATATGTGAATCAAAATAGAAAGCATGCAGTTCAGAGCTGCAGTCAACACCCACAATCATTTAACAAGGTTTTCTAAAGCATAGTTCAGCTTCTGTGTTTATGAAAGACATGTTGACAGACCGGTTTGTTTACATTGTTCAGCGAGATGCAGGGGCGTCACAAAGCCCCTGAAAATGAGAGGCATTGTTCACTTCAAGGTTTCTTCATAAACACTAGACAACATGCTTGGCCTTCAGAGCTCTTCTTACTTTACATACACTTACTATACAGGGCTTCGGACAAACTTTTTGCCTTATTAGGCAATGGCTCCTAGGCAAAAAAAAATTGGTTGCTAAATCCAATTACTGGATGCCACATGCAGCAACTTCCTCAGACACTAAAGTGATACTAAAACAGTAACTTAATGTCTGTACTCACGTGTTTGTTGTCTCATTCTGCAATGAACTCAGCATGTTCATATTTGAAATATTTTGCATGTGTGTGTATGGAATTGGTGACCACACCTTTAATTGTGTACAGCTGTGATATGGGAATTGAATGCTGCAGCTCCCATGCTCAGTGTCAGGGAAGTCCTGACAGCATATAAAAGACAGCTTTTCTGATTACATGTTACCATTTATTTTTCAGTAAAAACAAGTTTAAATTGCAGTGAGTTCATTCTGCAATGGTTACGATATTAAACACACCACAGCAAGCACACCGTCATATAGCTTTCAGTAGCACAATCCGAGAGCTACATTTTGTAAATGGCTCTTTTAAAAAAATTTTTACTGCAATTCTCAGCAGCACACTTCCTAATTACAGTTCCAAGTATTTCTATGCGTTATGCTTTCACCTTTCTTAAAATGGTCAGTCAATGCAGCTAATCACGGTAACATCTTAATTACCGTGCCTGGTTCTTTGTCTGATGAGATATCATCAGCTCATCATCTAACTGGGGAATCTACAGCTCACTTAAAATAATCCTTAAACGCCTGATGATAAACAATGTAACTTAATCTACTAGATCTGGGACAGTTGCAGCCGCTAAATACGATGCAGACCAAAATAAATACGTTCATGTTGACTCAAAACTTTCTTTAAGCACACTTTGAATTGACTGGCAAAATATAATGTTGGTTTATTGGCGTTCAAAAAGAGCACTTTTCAGCTTGATAAAGTAACCTTTTCACTTCCCTTTTTGATTCATTATTGAGCTTTTTGCTGCAATCCAGCCCTTCATTAATTATTTTATTTATGTTTTTATTGCATTTTGTTCATTTTAATTTGTTGTTGTTCTTCTAAATGTCTTGAATGCAGCTGTTCATTTTAAGCTACAGTACTCACACACGTTTGGTCACGTTTTATGTCAATGGCACCTAACCCAAAAAAGAGTGTCAAAAAATGTTTGCATTTGCAACCATTTTAGTCGAAGTGTGGAGCCCTGCTATAGCAGCTGTGTAGTGAACACTCTCTGATGGCACATTTTAGTCGCAGTGTGGAGCCCTGCTATAGCAGCTGTGTAGTGAACACTCTCTGATGGCACATTTTAGTCGCAGTGTGGAGCCCTGCTATAGCAGCTGTGTAGTGAACACTCTTTCTGATGGCACACTGGTGTTTCTGTTCGAGTGGCAGGTTTGCAATCTGCATTAATGGGTGGAAGGATTGGTTGCATTACGGAATCCAGTGCTGCATGAAAATAAAAAACTGCATTTGGCAGTACAGCATTAGGCTTGAAAAGACATACTTGAAGAGAAATGAATCTTTTGAAATGTGCACTTAGTGTGTACAGTACAGGGCAGGCAGTCGTAGCTACCGTGCTGCGGGGCTGGCATTAACTACCTTACTGGTCGTTGCGAAGATACGCAATGAATAGCAGGTTTTTTAAACGAACATCAAAGTTGAGAGTAAGTCGGTTCCCTAATGACTTCTACGAATCAGATGGTATGATGAGCTGCAAATGCTGTCAACACTCAACTGACTGGACCCGAAAAGATACCGGCAAAGACCATTTAATGTCAAAAATCCATCTAAAGAGAATCAGCGAGGCTCCTGAGGAGTACACAGCACGATCCCAGACAGTATGGAATCTGCACACAGTAGACAGGAAGGTGTTGATTTTGTTGTGGGGTGTGCCGAGGCTTCTATATATATTATATAGTGCTGGGTCGCACACAGGATTTTCATGTTCGGATATTCACTCAATTTAAATATTCGTTAAATACTGAATATTCACTTTTCAAAAAGTAATAAAAGCCATTATATTGCTCTGAATGCAGGCAGAGACAGCATAGCAGCAAGCGTGGCCGTGGCCCGTGTGTGCCTTTATTTTATAGCAAGACCTTACAATATGTAACCCCTCAAAACAGAATGGGGTTGAACCCAATTTCACACAAAAATATTACATTATTAACCTGATTGGTGTAATGTAGCTTCTGTTTGTTTATTTAGCAGACGCCTTTATCCAGCTTCTGTGGCTAAAGGATTGAACAAACCATTGATTAAACCCATTTTAAAAATTCAAAGTTCAGCCTGAGAACAGAAAAAGTAAAAACCTGAAGCCCTAAAGAAGACTAAATACTCACTGTCATCCCCAACAGGTCCAGCTGAACACTGCGCCGGTGGATCACGTGCCAAGTCATTCAGCTCCTGAGGAAAACAACATCACACAGCACACTGTAAGAATGCAGGGAAAACTTGTATGAATTCACATGCACTCGCAAAGCAGTGACATCACCAAGTCTGAAATGCATTGTGATGCAAGCCTTAACCCCCTCATTGCGATTGGGGTTTTACAATGTCAACCAATTGCAACATGCTTTCTCGCAGACATATTTCAAAAGGGTTTGAAACGGCCCCAAAGCTTTGAAAGCATCTCCCCCATGAAAACATCTTCTGGAAAGCAGGGTACATAGGAGAAAGCAGATCCCATTGGATACGTGTTGCAGGATTTTTAAAAACGTAATCATAATTAATAATAATACATAATTAAAATTATTAATTATTAATTCAGTAAATAATTACCTTTAAGAGCGAGTTCGACTAAGAGCAGTTAACATGGTAAAAACGTTTGCTTATACGAGTAAAATCCATTAAGAGCATGTAGTAAGTACGATGAATGGATGAGAACGATTTCAAATAAAAGCAATTACAAAAAACATGAATACAGATACCTATAAGAGTAAAATCAAGTACCAGATACAGGAGGTAGTTATAATTAAGAGCAGTAGTAGAATAATGCAAGGTATGGAGCAGTTCAGTGCAAATACAAGCTGATGCAAGAACTGGAACAACTGGGTGCCATATAGTCCAGTATAGTCAAGGGTTGTGAGGTTTGCAGATGCGGTCTGAACAGGTGCATGCCATTTTGTAGCGATGAGGTGCACTTATGGAAATCAGAATACAAAACGAGGCAATGACATCAGTTCTGGAAAGATTGAATAAACCAATCAGTGTGCCTCAAGACACTCTCGCGATGACAAGTCACATTTGAAAAGATTGAATAAACCATTTTAATTTAAGTTTGATGAGGAGTTATCAGGTTACAAAGCAGTACTGTATCAGTTGTGAACGAATCGCTAGCGGTGCCAAAAAGGTGTTCTTTAAAGTGCAGTTCCTGTTTCTTCAGGCAGAGCATTTACAAGGTGAAAACTCTGTTTCACCACAAGTGTGTTCTCTTAGGTGAAGTGCTCGGTTAGGAGGTGTTCCTATACACGGAGACTACTGCACCACTTGGCAGATCACAAGACATTGATCACAGGCTGTAGCCAGTAGACTGATCAGCAATTAAACAATAGGCTTCTACTGTGCACAGATACGGTGACAACCTTGGCTTGTTCAGGTTATTTTTTCCAATGCTTTTAATGCCTTTGCTTAATGCCAAACTTAAGTGGTCCCAAAACCCATCTGTAGCCACACAATGCTCCAAGCCCATACAGAATGCACGTATGAATTGCATTTGAATATAATAACTGAAATCACATCCATGTAGCTCAAAGCAGCTGAAATCACAACAAAATGTAGCTCAAAGCAGCTTCAGTTTGAAGAGCTGAACAGGGTCAGGACTGATTTGATAACCCAGAGAGAACGTCCATTTGGGTCAGCTTATTCAAGAGCCTTGTGTGAAGTGGAAATAATATCCTTACTAGAGGTTACTGGCTGATAACATGCGTGCACAGAATTATAAAGAGGGACTACCAAGCTCAGATCCAGATTCATTATTTAATAACCTTGTATACAATGAAAAGGATGAAAGGAAGACTCAGTGAAAGTGGTCTGGCGAGGTTAATTTGAGATTGTACTATTAGAGTAATATTTCCATCCCTGGATGGCCAATATCATTATTATTCATTTGTCATTTAGCAGGCGTTTATTATCCAAAGCGTCTTGGAGCCCGGGTGGAGGAGACTATGCATCGTAACTGCTGCTGCAGTGCCACTTCCAATAGGACCTTGTTTGAATACATGAATAAAAACTAATGAATCCCCTTTATTGGCTCTTAACCTGACTAAGTGTCTCGCTGCATCCCGGTGTGGGAGCATCAGTCATGATTACCCCAGAGAGAAGTGGCTTTGGGACACAGTGCAATCCCTCTGTTAGTCAAAGGGAGCACGTTGACATATTCCATTGTCAGCAGCTCAACACGATTGAAAATGGGACAGCACAAACCTGAACTACAAGCCGAGATAACTCGCTTCAACCCAATCGTTCCCATGGAAGAACTCAACTCAAAAACATTAAGGCAGAAGGGAGGGCTGACAATTATCCATACTAAATCAGGAAAATACCTCACGTAGTTGAATAAATGTATAAAACGGAAGTGGCAAGACACTGCAGGCGATACTTGACGTGGATCCCAGACTGGACTGTGTGCTTCAGTAGAGCCAACAGAATGAAAGGAGGTGGAGTTTTGGTTTCATGGTTCAGATTCTAATCAATTGTCGTTCCTAGTTTACTTAATCTGAGTGCAGCATTTAAAACCATTGATCAGTCAATGCTGTGACTCTTTTGGATCAGGCATTATGGTTCTATTGGTGGCTACTCTGCAGTATCATTACATCATTACTGCAGTACCTCATGGGACTATTTAGGTCCAACATTTATGCTGATGACACACAGATATACCTGAAGAGTGCAGGGGTGTGCAATTCATAGACATTGAGGCTGTCAAAAGGTAAGCATAAGTTATTGAGAAAAAAGGAATTGGGGGAATGACCGTCCTATGCATTAAAAAAAAAAAAAAAAACTGCAACGTTAAATCTAATTAAATCAATGATTTAATTGTAATCGATAACATGATAGCGCCGGTATGACTTTGTCAACACACAAAACGTAGAAATAATATTTATTAAACCTCATTACGCAGTCAGGTCTTTTTCTGTAGCTATAAGGTGAAAACACAACTAAACTAATATTGTACAAAGTTTTTTTTTTCTTTTTCTAATTGATATTATCTTAATACAGTACTGTTACATCTACTTTTAAATGCATTGTTGCTTAATGTTTTCTAAAACGTGAAATGATCTCCGTTTCAATCTGAAGGAAATATTTTTGGATATCCCTGCAAGCAGGTTTTAAAGTTTATTAAGTTATCATTAATTATCCAAATTCAGTATAGTGCTTATTTAAATATTATTTTAGCAATTTTAAAAAGGTTTCAGTTATGTATTTTGATGATGCATGGTGCATTTTGAAAACGTTCAATCAAGCTCTGATCCGATTCTGATCTGGGACTGAAGCAAGACCGAAATAGGATCAGATTTTGAGCCGTAACTCAGCTCAGGATCAGCGCTGATCCTTTTAGTGCAACCCAATATGTGATAGGATCAAGATCGGAGCCTGGATCCAGGATCGAATCCGTTTAGTACAACTGGCCCCAGGTTAGCTGCTTTGATTCCTTGCATTGTACAGAACCCTACGTGACATTCGATCGATTCTATTCCGATTCCTTGCATTGTACAGAACCTCCATGGTAAACTCAGCTTACATTTCTATATACTGCTGGTCACAAGGAGGAAGACATCGCTGAATCTTTAAGACACCAATTTTATTTCACCCCATTTGCAGCCATGCCATAGTATCTGGCAATCTCAATGCTGCAAACTGGAATGATCAGCCGATACTACAATCAATCAATCCAGTCTTCATTCAGCACCAATTACACACTCATTGGAATTCGTTTCATACATTTCACAGTTATTTAGTCTGTGGATTGGGCAAGTTATTTGTGAAAAGGGTAAACACCAACAATTTTCAATCAGAAATGTGCTTTAAATCACAATTTTAGTGGTCTGTAAAAATAACTCAAATGGTTCTTAGAGCTTTTTTATTAATACAACACAATATCCACGTTCATATCGTTTTTAAACTGAATGTAGCCGAGTTAAAGTTTGTTTCTCTACACTGATAATCAGTACGATGTTCTCTCCGCAACATACACAAGAAAGCGAAGCTCGGTTGTGTTACCTCTCAATATGTCATTGGAATTTATAATAAGGTATCTCTATGGATTACAAATCAGGTTGCAAAATGCCCTCCACACATCAACACACTATCATGTATGGTACTGTAGCATTACTTAAATCATAGTACAAGACCGCAGTGTAACTGCAAGGCCTCTCACAGGCCCACAAACCACACCACCTTAATGTTATTTCAGATCTTCACACGTCAGTGTTTAACTAAACTATCTGAACCGATAACGTGAGGGCTGAACATAGTTCTTGTGTTTTAATGGCACAAATACGTCTTCGGTCCCGGAGATGTCACAATATGTAGCTACGTGGAAAAAAAAAAAAAATCTGCAACCGGAACACCAATATCTGATTCTGGTTACAACAACCCCAGTGGTAATATGCTCTATATCATTATGTTAGAAAAATGAGCACGTGGATCCATTCCATAACTGCAACCAGGATCTCTCTCATGGGTTTTATTTTGTTAAAATATGTTTCTTTCGGTTCTTTAAACCAGCAGCGGTACCCCCGGGTCTAACAGCAGCACAGGCCCGTCTTCCTTCCTGTACTTAGCCCGAGCAACAAACACATTTTCAAGTACTGACAAGATCGACAACATCCCCCTCATTTACAATGTATTGATGAATGTAGAGAATATAACATGTAATCCCCAATAAACTGGGTAACACTTCCCAACTCACTGTACGAACTCCCTTCACCATCCAGTCAGAAATAAAATACACGCGTTTATAAAGACATAAGAAAAGGATGATATCCTCCTCATAATAAAAATAGATTATTTTTCTTTATCAGGACCATAACGTACGGAGGACGGTAAAAAATACAAAAATGTTTTTTTTTTTGTGTTTTTTATCCCGGAAAAATCTCCCTAGGTTTTTTTTTAATCTAATGCATCCTTGACATTTAAAACCCTGATATTATTCACGTTTGTTCGAGCTGTCTTTCTTACCTTGTGAATTCAATGCATCCTTGACGTTTAAAACTCTGATATTATTCACGTTTGTTCGAGCTGTCTTCCTTACCTTGTAAATTCAATGCATCCTTGACGTTTAAAACCTTGATATATTAATTAATGTCTGTTCGAGCGGTCTTCCTTACCTTGTGAATTCTCTTCAGAGCCATGTTGTGCAGCTGCTGTCACTGAAAACGTGTTTTTTATTCGGTAAAATGGCGGTTATTTTCCCCACTGCAGGTTATCCCCTGGATGTAAACAATATGCCAGTTTAGAAACGAGAGGTACAGGTATTTATCTGAGAGGCGGACTGGGGATTAGTTATTGTTTAAAGAGAGTCGGATAGACACAAATGTAAACCTTTCCTCCCGCAGCAGCTCCGCACACTCGCACAGCACTGACAATGCACCCTTCCGGCACTGACACATCCGCCAGCGCGTCCTGTGTGTCTGCGCTCCAGTGTGAATTAGGAAACTGCTGCCATTCTGGCTCTGTAGGAGTGTCATAGGCGGAGCCAACATGGCACGCTCCTCTGATTCTGAACTCGAAAGACCCCGATATAAACTTGCAGGTTACCCTTGGAGCGCTCACACGTATATCACGCCATGGGGAGACCGGTCACAATTTATAAAATAATAATACATGGACGTTCACGAAGCTGGCGTCAAACTGGCTTTACAAACGTTCAAAAAATTACCCTAAACAGGAAGTATAAAGGGGCGGAGGGATACGGTGTAAAAAGAGCAATCCGAGTGTCACTTCAGCGAGAGCACCAGTGAGGAATGAGATTACTGTTATATTATTACAAGAAAGCACTGAATGGAAAGTGTTGTTTCTGAATATGAAAATACAGACCTGGAAATAAGGGAATACTGTAACTTTAGTCCAGAGGTTGGTATTATTATTATTATTATTATTATTATTATTATTATTATTATTTGTCATTGATGGTAGTTAAGAGTATGATGATAGTATTACCAGTCGGTTATTAATACTTGCTTGAAGTAGGCTACGGTTTCTAGTATTAAATGGACCAAATATAACAAAAATACTATATTTGTACAGCCATTCAATTATACTTAAAAACCGTATACAAATATTCATCCATTGTGAGGGTTATCCATGGCCTTCATTCTAAATCCAAATATGTTCAAATTGTAGGCCTGGATACATAAGCACCTGCCAACCAAGCACCTGTGATAGCTACTGTCTTGCACATTGTGACTGAAACTGACTTGCAACAAGGAGACGCAGTCTATTGGATACCTGTCTGGGATTTACAGAACTATATTAAACAAATTAACCAGTCATTATATGAGGGATAGTCGATTTATATAACACGTTACTGATAGGTATGTGCTACAAATGGCAGGTGGTTACATTTTTTGCCCCACCCCCGCTCCCTGGACATTATACAATAGTGAATAGTGCAAAGCTGTCACATAAAGGCCTGTGGGAACAATGGATACCCTGAAGGGGGAAGTAAGCTGAAAATAATGCATGGTTTATAACCTGTCTCTGATTTCATGGTTTATAACCTGTCTCTGATTTCATGGTTTATAACCTGTCTCTGATTTCATGGTTTATAACCTGTCTCTGATTTCATGGTTTATAACCTGTCTCTGATTTCATGGTTTATAACCTGTCTCTGATTTCATGGTTTATAACCTGTCTCTGATTTCATGGTTTATAACCTGTCTCTGATTTCATTCGACAAGCATCTCTGCAACAGGGACCTTTCTATTTTTATACATCAGCCACCGCCTCCACTTCATCAACAGCTCCTGTATCATAAAGTGTTTGAGATGCCAACTTCATCTTTTCAGACACACTGTAGCTGTCCCCTTCACTTTGACATGTGACCAGGGTGACCATGTTCACCAGGCACTTTAGATTATTTAACTCCCATCACAATGCACCTTCACCTTTACAAAGGTACCTTTCACCTGTCTCTTTTCTTTAGAAGAAACAGGACTGCACTTACCAGAATACATTGCAATGTGAGTTAAAAAGCCTGAACTGGACGGCTGGACATGGAGCCACATGGCTCCCCTATCTATAACTGGATGATAAAAACCAAACTGATGGCTTCATATTCGGTACATATCTTTATTCTTCTGTACTCCAGGTTAAGTTTAATAATGCATGTCATGCAAGAACAATGAACTCTTTTGTGCAGTAATATTACAAAGCTGCCCGTGTTACACAGTCAGAAGAGTTATCGTGTGTATCAAGATGCAAGACCACAAGCACAGCACAGCTCCTTGTAGCTCACCTTGTTTTTCTTGAACACAGAAGTGTGTTTCAGAGCTGCTTTGAATACATGCTCTAATAACTCATTCTGTCTTTTAACAAAACAGTCCATCATTAAATGATATTTTACTCTTATTCTGCACCATACAGGTATCCCATCAGGACTATCACATGCATCGTGACACATATCATAGCGTGACATTAGAGTAGCATTACACCCTAATGCTGAATGTGCTGAGGACCTTGACTCCAACCAAACCTGGTTGCAGTTTTGAGGTTATGTGACTGCTTACATTTCTTCTATATAAAGAAGGTGCACTTTGAGTTATTTAAATATTTATTACACCGATGTGTTCTTGCACCTCAGTGATACAGACCACACCCCCTAAGGGATGCTTTGATTTTATTCTATATACTACTACGACTACTAATAATAATAATAATAATAATAATAATGTCTACAAAAAAAATGGTAGCTATTGTATTTGCGATAATTAAAATAGCAGAATTAAATCCTAAGAAATTAAATCCGCAAAGTTGCAGAAGTAAAAAAAAATGTTCAAGACTCAATGTATTACATATGACAAATATTCGCATACTATTTTCTTAATGGTGGGAAAATATGATAAATAAAAAAATATGAGAAAGACCGAAATACAGCATAAAGTACCATTTGAACGGGCACTTCTGTGTTTTCAAAGCAGAAGTTGTTTGGGCATGCGCGAGCAAGTACCATCCGCGTACCTGGAAATAATAGCACTACACGGAGCACTTACCCGTGCACTTGTGGGTTATGTACTGTTATTATTTTGTGAAACCGTTTGCGACTGAAAACCCGCTGGCCTAAGGTTTGACAAAATAATAACACAGTACAGTGATTATTATTACTGCATATGCTATCTGCGTACGTCTTGGAGAGCTGAAGTGGTTAATACACATAATTACGTTATAGATGTGTGTATGTTTTGTGATTTCTACCTGTCTTTTCATAGCTATCCATGTGTTTGTTTATTTTTGTTTCAGACAGGGTCAGGCAGCATTTGCTCTTCCAGTCTGTTCCAGATGTCCCAAGCTGATCCTTAATTATTTTACTGAACTTCAGTAGGGTCCATTAAATAATTATGGACTGGTTGAACACAGGACTGCATTGGAATGGACTGGGGAAACCAAAGTTGGTATTAAAAAAACAAAGCCAAATCTTGTCCCTGAAAGTTAGTATTTAATGTGCTATTAAGAGTACGTTCAGACTGATGTGATTGAGTGTGGGGTTCATGTTGTTCAGCTTCTGAACTGTTCACATGCTGGATAACCATGAATAACTGAACGATCCTCATCTTCAGCACTTCAAATGAGATTTCTACTGTTCCCTTACCTTTTTATCATGTTTGCAATCATGCTGAGTCCTTCTTATTTCAATTGCACAAATATTGTTATTATTATTTATTTATTTGGCATACGCCTTTATCCAAGGCGACTTACAGGTGTTACAGGGCAGTACAGGGTTACAATGCAAGATGAATACTGAAACACAGTATAGTTTACAGTAAATGCAATAATACTACTGAACTATGATATGAACTATGATGCAACAAGTTAGGATTGCAACAAGTTATATTTACAATTACATTATTAGTAGTGCAATAGTGCAGGGATAGGGCATTAGCTGAGGATCCAGTAACGTGGTGCATAGATCAGGGAAGTCCAGGGCACAGGCAGGGTAGATCAAGAGATCTACAATTGCAGTCTGAACAGGTGGGTCTTGAGGAAGCGATGGAAGGCAGTGAGAAACTGAGCAGTCTTGAAGTTCTCCGGTAGCTGGTTCCACCACAGAGGGGCTAGGGAAAAGAATGAGTGGGCACAGGAGGATTGAGAGTGGAGAGAAGGCATGACCAGTCAGCCAGCAGAGGAGCGGAGAGGGTGTAGGGAGACATGAGGGATTGGCAGTAGGAGGGGGCAGTGTGGTGAAGAGAGCTGTAGGCAGAACAAGGGTCTTGAATTGAATGCAAGCACATATAAGTAGCCAGTGGAAAGTGAAGCAGAGGAGTAGCATGAGAGTAGCGAGGTTGGGAGAACACAAGACGAGCAGCAGAATTGGGAGCTGAAGGGGGCGGCTAGCCGAAGCAGGGAGACCAGCAAGGAGAGAGATACAGTATCCAGTCTGGAGAGTACGAGCTTGGACCAGGAGTTGAGTGCAATAAGTATGAGTACCGATTTGGTAGATGTTGCTAAGAAAGAAGCAGCAAGTGCGTGTCAGGGAAGAGATGTTGCGAGAAGGAGAGGGGTCAAGAATAAACCTAGGTTTTGTAACGGAAGGAGATGGAGAGAGTGTGAAAGAGTCAAGGGATACTGAGATGGAGAGGTCAGAGGCAGAGGAAGCAGAAGGAAAGTAGAGGAGGTCAGATTTAGAGAGGTTGAGTTTGAGGTGGAGAGGAGAGGAAGATCTGGGAATCATCAGCGTAAAGTTGATTGCAAAATGTATATTGCAGTGGCTAGATTAGCCAAAGTGTTTTTATACCAGTACGCACCAGCCCCATCTTGTGAGCGCAGTATATTGCCAACAAAACAAAAGGAAACTTTATCCAAAGTGGCAGATCATGGGGCTCCTGAGTGGCGCATCCGGTAAAGGCACTCCGCGTGGAGTGCAAGATGCACCCTATAGCCTGGAGGTCACTGGTTCGAGTCCAGGCTATTCCACTGCCGGCCGTGGACGAGAATTACCAAGGGGCGGCGCACAATTGGCCGAGCATCACCCGGGTGGGGAAGGCTTAGGTCGGCCAGGGTGTCCTCAGCTCACCACGCACCAGACCCCTGTAGACTGGCCGGGCTTGCCTGTAAGCTGCCCAGAGCTGCGTTGTCCTCTGGCTCTGTATCTCTGAGGTGGCTGCGTGGCGGGCCTGCAGAGGGAAAAGATGCGGTCGGCTGACAGCGTGTGTTCGTCTTCGCCTCTCCCAAGTCAGCGCGGGAGTAATAGCGGAGAACTGAGCCTAAAATAATACAATTAGCTATTTCAAATTGTGAGAAAAATGGGATAAAAATCAAAGAAGAACATAAGAACATAAGAAAGTTTACAAACGAGAGGAGGCCATTCGGCCCATCTTGCTCGTTTGGTTGTTAGTAGCTTATTGATCCCAGAATCTCATCAAGCAGCTTCTTGAAGGATCCCAGGGTGTCAGCTTCAACAACATTACTGGGGAGTTGGTTCCAGACCCTCACAATTTTTTGTGTAAAAAAGTGCCTCCTATTTTCTGTTCTGAATGCCCCTTTATCTAATCTCCATTTGTGACCCCTGGTCCTTGTTTCTTTCAGGTCAAAGAAGTCCCCTGGGTTGACATTGTCTATACCTTTTAGGATTTTGAATGTTTGAATCAGATCACCGCGTAGTCTTCTTTGTTCAAGACTAAATAGATTCAATTCTTTTAGCCTGTCTGCATACGACATGCCTTTTAAACCCGGGATAATTCTGGTTGCTCTTCTTTGCACTCTTTCTAGAGCAGCAATATCCTTTTTGTAACAGGTGACCAGAACTGAACACAATATTCTAGGTGAGGTCTTACTAATGCATTGTAGAGTTTTAACATTACTTCCCTTGATTTAAATTCATCACTTCTCACAATATATCAAGCATCTTGTTAGCCTTTTTATAGCTTCCCCACATTGTCTAGATGAAGACATTTCTGAGTCAACATAAACTCCTAGGTCTTTTTCATAGTTCCCTTCTTCAATTTCACTATCTCCCATGTGATATTTATAATGCACATTTTTATTGCCCACGTGCAATACTTTACACTTTTCACTATTAAATTTCATTTGCCATGTGTCTGCCCAATTTTGAATGCCGTCTAGATCATTTTGAATGACCTTTGCTGCTGCAACAGTGTTTGCCACTCCTCCTATTTTTGTGTCATCTGCAAATTTAACAAGTTTGCTTACTATACCAGAATCTAAATCATTAATGTAGATTAGGAATAGCAGAGGACCTAATACTGATCCCTGTGGTACACCACTGGTTACCTCACTCCATTTTGAGGTTTCTCCTCTAATCAGTACTTTCTGTTTTCTACCTGTTAACCACTCCCTAATCCATGTGCATGCATTTCCTTGAATCCCTACTGCATTCAGTTTGAGAATTAATCTTTTATGCGGGACTTTGTCAAAAGCTTTCTGGAAATCTAAATAAACCATGTCGTATGCTTTGCAATTATCCATTTTCAATGTTGCATCCTCAAAAAAGTCAAGTAGGTTAGTTACACACGATCTCCCTTTCCTAAAACCATGCTGGCTGTCTCCCAGGATATTGTTACCATATAGGTAATTTTCCATTTTGGATCTTATTATAGTTTCCATAAGTTTACATATAATAGAAGTCAGGCTTATTGGTCTGTAGTTACCTGGTTCGGTTTTGTCTCCCTTTTTGTGGATCGGTATTACGTTTGCTATTTTCCAGTCTGTCGGTACAACCCCTGTGTCAAGAGACTGTTGCATGATCTTGGTTAGCGGTTTGTAAATAACTTCTTTCATTTCTTTGAGTACTATTGGGAGGATCTCATCCGGCCCAGGGGATTTGTTTATTTTAAGAGCTCCTAGTCCCTTTAACACTTCTGCCTCTGTTATGCTAAAGTTATTTAAAATTGGATAGGAACAGGTCGACATGTGGGGCATGTTGTCCGTGTCCTCCTTTGTAAAAACTTGTGAAAAGTAATCATTTAATATATTTGCTATTTTTTTTTCTTCATCTATGATTTTGCCATTTGTGTCTCTTAGACATTTGACCTCCTCTTTGAATGTTCTCTTGCTGTTATAATATTGGAAAAATATTTTGGAATTGGTTTTAGCCCCCTTAGCAATATTGATTTCTATCTCTCTCTTGGCCTTTCTAACTTCCTTTTTGACTTGTGTTTGCAGTTCCAAGTACTCTTTCTGCGTACTTTGTTTTGGTCCCTTTTAAGCGCTCTGTAAAGTGCCTTTTTTCGCTGAATATTTTTTTAATTGATCTATTAAACCATTTTGGCCATTTTGTTTTAGATTTAGATTTGTCTACTTTTGGGATGTAAACGTTTTGTGCCTCTAGTCCTACATTTTAAAAAACAGCCATCCTTTTTCTGTGGATGTTTTCTCTATTTTACTCCAATCTACTTCTGTTAGTCTCTGTTTCATACCTTCATAGTTTGCTTTTCTAAAATTGTAAACCTTAGCTTTAGTCATTACTTTTGGGGTTTTAAAAATATTTCAAATGAGACCATGTTGTGGTCTGAGTTTGCCAATGGCTCTCTGACCTCTGTTTTAGTTATTCTGTCTTCATTATTTGAAAAGACTAAATCAAGGCATGCCTTCCCTCTAGTCGGTGCCTTGACAAATTGCGTTAGGAAGCAGTCATTTGTCATTTCTACCATTTCAATTTCGTTCGTCGTGCCCCCACGGGTTCTCCCATTTTATCACGGGGAAGTTGAAATCCCCATTAGTATGGCTTCTCCTTTTCTACACGCATTTCGAATGTCATTGTACAACAGATTATTTTGCTCAGTTTGGCGGTCTATAGCATGCTCCTATTATTATGCCCTTTGAATTTGTGTCCATTATTCTGACCCATGTTGATTCTGCATTGTTTTCTTTGTCCAGATTTAACACCTGGGCTTCAAGACTATTTCTTATGTATAGCGCTACCCCTCCGCCTCTTCTGTCCTACCTGTCCTTCCTATATAGTGTGTACCCACTAATATTATATTCGTCTCCATCACTCTCAGACAACCAAGTTTCTGTAACACCTATCACATCGTAGTTACTTGTTAGTGCAGTAGCTTCAAGTTCTAACATTTTGTTTCTGAGACTTCTAGCATTAAGATATATACATTTAATAGTTGTCTTACCTGAGTTTTTTGTTTTCTCCCCCCTTCCTTTCTAGTTTAAATGCTTCTGGACCTCCTGAAGGATCCTTTCTCCGAGTAGATTGGTTCCCTTTCTGTTTAAGTGCAGTCCGTCCCACATGATACTAAATAAAAATGTTTTAAAAAGTGTCAGATCACTAGATGGCGCTGGCACCTAAAGACACTATGGACAACCAAGCCTATATTACAAATATCTATGGCAGGCAAGTAGAACTAATGAGCAGCTCCTGAACTCAGTTCAAAGTGCCTTGTGAATGTAGATTAAAAAAAACAAAAAGAAAACAGTGCTGGAGCAATTGCAATAAAAGCAATTCAGAATGACAGCAAACAGCATCATCGCTCTCGGGACATGGTTACTAACACTTACTGACTAAATGTCTTTTTCTAACCCTTGGTCTGCTTCTGCATTGACTATTAGGGTGTGCAGCTGGAATCCCCACTGTAACTGTGATTTTGTACAGATATGTACCTTTTACCAGAGGTCACAGTGGCAGAGGGTTCAGAAACAAGATAATACTAAGAGTGAGAGGATGACTATTTAAATAACCATTATAGTCTGTATTTAAATGGTTTAATTAGTCCATATCCATTATTTAACAGTGTGTCCCGGTTTTGAGATTTGAAAATCTGGTCACCCTAATTATAATTCAGCTGATTTAACTGTGTATCGTATATTTTTGTAGCCTGCTTCAAGTGCTAGTAAACATTCGCTAGTATATTTGTAAAGGGTAATTGATTTAAATGTAGTATTGCTGATTTTAGGACAGGTTTTCTTGCCACTACACCCCTGGCCTTGTGGTTCAGAAATAGCATTAGTAAGCCTGATAAATAATGAGCTAAGGGGAAACAGCAACAGAGAATCACACAGAACACACACCACAGGATATTAACTCATACAGAACACACACCACAGGGTATTAACTCATACAGAACACACACCACAGGATATTAACTCACACAGAACACACACCACAGGATATTAACTCACACAGAACACACACCACAGGATATTAACTCACACAGAACACACACCACAGGATATTAACACATATAGAACACACACCACAGGATATTAACTCATACAGAACACACACCACAGGATATTAACTCATACAGAACACACACCACAGGATATTAACTCATACAGAACACAAAGAACACACACCACAGGATATTAACTCACACAGAACACACAGAACACACACCACAGGATATTAACTCATACAGAACACACACCACAGGATATTAACTCATACAAAACACACACCACAGGATATTAACACACACAGAAACAAACCACAGGACATTAACTCTTACAGAACAACACAGAACACACCACAGGATATTAACACAAACCACAGGATATTAACTCATACAGAACATACACCACAGGATATTAACACACACAGAAACAAACCACAGGACATTAACTCTTACAGAACAACACAGAACACACACCACAGGATATTAACACACACCACAGGATATTAACTCACACAGAACACACACCACAGGATATTAACACACACAGAACACACACCACAGGATATTAACTCACACAGAACACACACCACAGGATATTAACTCACACAGAACACACACCACAGGATATTAACACACACAGAACACACACCACAGGATATTAACAAACACCACAGGATATTAACACACACAGAACACACATCACAGGATATTAACCATACAGAACACACACCACAGGATATTAACTCACACAGAAAACACACCACAGGGTATTAACACATACAGAACACATATCACAGGATATTAACTCATACAGAACACACACCACAGGATATTAACTCATACAAAACTGTGAAGGATGGCTTGCAGTGGTGAGGTATGGTGATGTCACGAACCAGGAAGTACCAGAAACAAAACAATGGATGGGCAGGTGAAGCTGAACGCTACGGCGCTCAGCGTATTTATTAAATAATAAACAAAAGATTTAAACAAACACAAAACACAACAAACAAAAAGGCGTGTTGGCCAAACAAAATAAATATCGTACTGGTGTAAACCAGCACGCTTAGCAGTTATTTGTAAGGTAAGTTTTGTTTCGTTTTCTCTCTCTCCTCGCTCTCGCGCCTAATACACTCTCTCCCTTAGCGCGAACAGCTGGAAGCTTTTATATTCTGGCCGAGGGGTTAACTAGCTGTTAATTATCTTATTACCCCTCGGCTACAGTCTGCACGAGTTTAGTAAGGATGCGTGACTGTCAGCTAGTTAAATAATCAGTAGCTGATCAGCCACGCATCCTCACAAGGTTTTTAAAATATAAATACAAAACAATAACAAATACATGGCGCTTTGACCTGCACCGCAAACAAAAATACAAATAATAATACAAATATACTGTATATATAGGGGCGTGTGACCGAGCAGCTGTTGAGTGGCGTGTGTGGTGACGTCAGGGACCAGGAAGTACCAGAAACAAAACAATGGATGGGCGGGTGAAGCTGAACGCTACTGCGCTCAGCGTATTTATTTAATAATAAAACAAAACAAAAGGTTTAAACCAACAACAAAACAAAAGGGCACGTTGGCCAAACAAATAAGCGTGCTGGTTTTAGCACCAGCACGTTACTTAGCAGTTGTTTTTAATTTGTTTTCCCTCGCCTCGCATTCTCCGCTCCCCGTACTCTCCTCTGTACACTCTCCCCTCGAGCACGGACAGCTGCAGGTTCTTATATTCTGGCCGAGGGGTTAACTAGCTGCTAATTATCTTATTACCCCTCGGCCACAGTCTCCACGAGTTTAGTAAGGATGCGTGACTGTCAGCTAGTTAAATAATCAGTAGCTGATCAGCCACGCATCCTCACAAAGTTTTTAAATTATAAAAACAACAACAAATACGCGGCGCTTTGATCTGCGCCGCAAACAAAAATACAAATAATAATAAATATATACATAAGGGGCGGGACAATCTGCCACAGGGCGGGTCACTCTGCCACAAGAACACACACCACAGGATATTAACTCACACAGAACACACACCACAGGATATTAACTCACACAGAACACACACCACAGGATATTAACTCATACAGAACACACACAGAACACACACCACAGGATATTAACTCCAGACAAATTTAACCTCCAGCTCATCTCACAGATGCTCACTTGGAATGTGTCTGCTGTAGTGTGTGTGGATTGAGATCCGGGGCATGTGTCTGCTGTAGTGTGTGTGGATTGAGATCCTGAGAATGTGTCTGCTGTAGTGTGTGTGGATTGAGATCCGAGGAATGTGTCTGCTGTAGTGTGTGTGGATTGAGATCTGGAGAATGTGTCTGCTGTAGTGTGTATGTGGATTGAGATCCAGAGAATGTGTCTGCTGTAGTGTGTGTGGATTGAGATCCGGAGAATATGTCTGCTGTGTAGTGTGTGTGGATTGAGATCCTGAGAATGTGTCTGCTGTAGTGTGTGTGGATTGAGATCCGAGGAATGTGTCTGCTGTAGTGTGTGTGGATTGAGATCCGGAGAATGTGTCTGCTGTAGTGTGTGTGTGGATTGAGATTCGGGGCATGTGTCTGCTGTAGTGTGTGTGGATTGAGATCCGGGGAATGTGTCTGCTGTAGTGTGTGTGTGGATTAAGATCCTGAGACTGTGTCTGCTGTAGTGTGTGTGGATTGAGATCCGAGGAATGTGTCTGCTGTAGTGTGTGTGGATTGAGATCTGGAGAATGTGTCTGCTGTAGTGTGTGTGTGGATTGAGATCCAGAGAATGTGTCTGCTGTAGTGTGTGTGGATTGAGATCCGGAGAATATGTCTGCTGTGTAGTGTGTGTGGATTGAGATCCTGAGAATGTGTCTGCTGTAGTGTGTGTGGATTGAGATCCGAGGAATGTGTCTGCTGTAGTGTGTGTGGATTGAGATCCGGAGAATGTGTCTGCTGTAGTGTGTGTGTGGATTGAGATTCGGGGCATGTGTCTGCTGTAGTGTGTGTGGATTGAGATCCGGGGAATGTGTCTGCTGTAGTGTGTGTGGATTGAGATCCGGGGCATGTGTCTGCTGTAGTGTGTGTGGATTGAGATCCTGAGAATGTGTCTGCTGTAGTGTGTGTGGATTGAGATCTGGAGAATGTGTCTGCTGTAGTGTGTGTGGATTGAGATCCGGGTCATGTGTCTGCTGTAGTGTGTGTGGATTGAGAGCCGGGGCATGTGTCTGCTGTAGTGTGTGTGGATTGAGATCCGGGTCATGTGTCTGCTGTAGTGTGTGTGGATTGAGAGCCGGGGAATGTGTCTGCTGTAGTGTGTGTGGATTGAGATCCAGAGAATGTGTCTGCTGTAGTGTGTGTGGATTGAGATCCGGGTGAATCTGTCTGCTGTAGTGTGTGTTGTCAATTTTAAATACCAGTCAAGTATGCAGGATGCACCTAAACAACTACAGAACTGATCTTGAAATGATTATAACTACCGAGGCACAGATCTCACACTCTGGTGTTCGATGAGGAGAGAACGAGAGCGTCGGGAGGAATAAGAATAAAGAGATCAATTGCTACTCGTGCTGAAACCGTTCAGTACGATACTTGTTAGAGGTCAGTGTTTGTGTTGTCTGTTTTGTTGGCCATCGTGCCGTTTGTTTTGGGTAACAAGTGTTTTGTTTTGTTTGCTCAACCTTTTTATTTATTATAAAAACGTGCAGCAGCGTATTCAACCCCAATAGTGTGTCCCTTTTTATTTATTATTAAAACGTGCAGCAGCGCATTCAACCCCAGTACCGTGTCCTGCATTTCCTGATCTGATGTCACCCAGCGCATCCTTTCCACACGCAATCGATACACGGTAGTGTTGTTACTCTGAGTAGTACATGTGGATCACATATCTGAACACTTTGAAACTCCAGATTCTTCCAGTAATGAGCAACTCAGCTGGATCTATTGAAAATAGTGTCAAGGAAGTCCCCAGACTTGGGTAAAAAGCGTGTCCAGGCTACCGTAGGACGGGTCATCTAGAAGCTGTGAGGAGGTCGTACTGTATTTTATTTTGGACTTGTGCAGTGTCAGGCAGCTTTGGGTTATTCAGTCTATTCTATTGCATGACTTTGTTCCAAGCAGATCCCTAATTATTTAACTGAAATTCAACAGGGTCCATTAAATAATTCTGGACTGGTTGAACAAACTCCTGCATGGGATGGACTGAAAGAGAGAAGCTGGATAAAAGAATATGTATCTTCATTGAAAGTGTAGGAACAATTGCTAAACATATACCTTAATTAATCACAAATATACAAGCTTTGACACAGTGCATGTTAAAATATACAAAACCCAAATATGACTCTAGACGAAGAATAGTTTTTATTAGATAAAAAAATAAAACAGAAAGGCCAATGTCTTTTACAGAAAGTCCACACTGTCCCATAAATCATTTTCTTCCTTCATAGGCAGGTGGTTTCCAACAAACAAGTAGTGATCCTTGAAGTGAAACCAACACAGTCACTGTTTGCTACATGCACCTGAATCGTTGGTCTTCAGTTCCTCATCCGAGAAACCCAAAGCTATTAGCTTAACAATAGAAGTGTGCAGAGATGGTTCTAATACTCACAAATGGTTCTAATACTCCCAATGTGAGGGCTGTCACCAGATCTTCTGCTAAGATTCCTTCATTAAAGGTCTCGTCAAAGATTGCTGTCTAGAGTCATTCCGGAGAAGTTTTCAGAATTGTTTCTGTTGATTTAGGACCAAGATATGTGTATAAAAATCTCAAAACAATCGACATTGTTTGGAAAAAGATATTTCAGCAATACGTATAGCACAGGAGACCGCAGTGGTTACTAGTGTGTTTGTTGCAAACACTAAAGGGTGTTTAACAAAAACCTGAACACTTTAACAAAACACTCAGTGAGAGACGTGCATGCGTGTTTCAAGAAGAGACTCCCAATCCTTCTACACATTTTTCAGATCACAGCGAAGTGTTGAGATTCAGGCAAATACGTTTGCTATTTGTTTTATGTATTACAAATGTTCCTGAAGGTAGAGAATTTGAGTATGTGGTGTTGCAAATGTTTTATGAATACCGTCTATAAATTACATTCCAAATAGAACAATGTACAGCTTTAACAATAAAGAAACACAAACATCTATCAGGTCCTAAACACAAACATGGCAATCAATGTGCAAGACGAGTGTCCTCCACAGTCTGTTTAGTGCCCCGCGCAGCAGGAGCCTGTGTCCTCTTCTTCATTGAAAATGGTCTTCTCTTCAGATCTGTGTTCAAGAGGCCCTGAGAAGAGAGACAGCAATGGGCATCACTGAGGATTACAACTCTGCACCACCTATCTAAAAAAACTAAACATTTCAGATAGACTTCACAATTGCAGGATTACAAGAAACTCCTTGGGAAAATATGTCAGCGATGGTCTATCTCATTTCCTCCTGTGAAATCTGCTATTTCACGGGAGTCACGCATTATTGTCTGAGCTATTACAGGCTACATCTTTGGCTCTGTCAGCCTGAACGCCATGCCTTTGTTCAAATAAGGTATTCCACATACTCTGAATATTATGCTCCACCGACCTACTGCAACTCATACAGCTTGGATCATGTTAAAGTGATTGTAGCTACACAGTGACTTCAGAAATCTTACCAGACGTGCTCTTTCTTTCATTACCATGTAGGTCTCAAACGTGCCATTATTTCAAACATGACACAGGACCTGCTACTACACTAGATTAAGGAAAGTTCTCATTGTGCTTGCCTTGCTTTCCAGAACGTCTGTTATGCTTCACTTCCTAGGTCATTTCACCCCAGCAGTGTCTTCAGGGTCAAAGCATGTTACTGGCTGAAAAGCATGTCAGTCATTAGGGGAAGCAGCTGTTTTAAATAACAAATACATTTGAGAGCAGTATAGTGAATGGATGTGCACGCTTGTGACAATCTGTGGAATCATTTTGTTTGTACGATTACTTTTGGAGAGTTTTTTACATTTGTAACAGCTATTTTTATATATTTTGACTTAACCATTGACAATACTGAAATAAGACGTCGTGCTTCGCCCTGGATCAGTAACATATTCCACAATGTCTCACGTACAGCTTCTGTGTTTGTGTCCATTTCATGTATTGATTACATATTAATAACCTGTATTGAATGAGAAGGGAATCTACTCTAATCCTTCAAGCCTTGCACTGCAACAACCTCCCTCAGCATGTCCTCCTGATGTATATTGCCATGGCGATATGAAAACTATAGATATGAAGGATAGACATATTTAAGAGATACATTAATTTCTTTCAAATGGTGGAAAAATGACCTCATATATAATGCTATAGTACCATGCTAAAACACTGTTGTTTCTTTTAATATACTGCAGTTTCTGCATGGTGCTCTAGTACTTTTTTAATATGGGCCCGCAAAAGTTTACCACAGTAATTCTGCAATGGTTACAGTGTGCATTTACTTTAGTTTACCATGGCTTGCCATATTGTTAACATGCGTTACCAACCAATCTGGGCTTACTATGGTAAACTTTTATATGGGGGTGTCTATGTGTCCATTTTTGTAATTCACTCATTTGAAATGAATCTGTAATTTCAAAACTAATACCTTTTTTCTATGATACAAGTGCTGATACAGTAAGCCCAGTCCCCCTGTTTGCTCCCCTATTATGTTCCCTCACCCCTCACCACAGTAACTCCCCACAAGACCTCTGGAGAACTAAAGGTCACTGGGCATCCTCTGACCCCACGCCCATGCCAATCACCTCTTTACACCCAGGAACTCGAGAGTGGAGGTCAGCGAGCTACCGGCCCCTTGGGGACAAGGGTCATCCCTGCAGGTGTCCACCTGAGCTCACCAGGCTCTTCTCACAGCCGATGTAGTGCAGTGAGGAGAAACGGTCTGGTGGCTTTGCCTCCCTAACCAGCGGAAGCACCAGAGCTAATGCGATTTCACACAGCCAGGATGTAGGACTCAGGACTCATCCTGCCTTTACCAGGAGAGACCTCGGGACCCACATGATTCTGTTCTGAAATCACACCCCCTGTAATCTTCATCACGTTTTCTGTTTATACCTCTAGTAACTGACCATTTACTCATTATGATGGATTTACATACTGTTACTGCTAGGAGCTCTGAATTCAAAGCATTTGTGAAATATGAAAAATAAATATGAAACCCACACATGTTTAAATGCACTTTCGTTTTTATACGAGGCAGTACTGTACGTTTCACAATCCTAATAGGAGCAACACAGTGCCTCGTCTATTGGGATCTCGTTATCACAACCAGTGATATTTCCTGCAATACTGCTTGCGGTCATGCATTCATCTCTTCAAATTGATGAAATAAAAAAGCAGAGGGACCAGGGGGTTTGGTTGCTCGGTTTCAATTCCCTGAAGTGCACTGGCTGACTGGGGGTCGCAGGTTTGGTATTATCTTGTTTATTCCCCTATCAGTCACCCAGCTATATAATCTACACTGCTTGAAATTGCTCTGGATTTCCACTAAGGCATCAACAGCATTCTGGCAATAATGATGACAGAAATAGGCCACAATTCATGCAAGATTTTGTATTTCAAAGTGTTTTCTCTGGATCATGTCTCCTGGCAGAGCAGGTTTTATATCCTGCACAAGCATTTACACTGCAGCTTAAGTGGGTGACAGCTGTAGCGGCCTTTCACGTTACAGTCAAAAATGAGTTTGGCAGTCTACACAAAATACACATGATAAAAGCACAGCACAATTGACAGAGAGTGGTGAGGGGATGGAATGGGTTACCTAGTCATGTTGCTAAAGGAGACTTTTCTTCACACAGAGAGTGGTGAGGGGATGGAATAGGTTATCTAGTCATGTTGCTGAAGGAGACACTTCTTCACACAGAGAGTGGTGAGGGGATGGAATGGGTTACCAAGTCATGTTGTTGAAGGAGACTCTTCTTCACACAGAGAGTGGTGAGGGGATGGAATGGGTTACCTAGTCATGTTGCTGAAGGAGACACTTCTTCACACAGAGAGTGGTGAGGGGATGGAATGGGTTACCTAGTCATGTTGCTGAAGGAGACACTTCTTCACACAGAGAGTGGTGCGGGGATGGAATGGGTTACCTAGTCATGTTGCTGAAGGAGACACTTCTTCACACAGAGAGTGGTGAGGGGATGGAATGGGTTACTGTGATGAGACAAAGGGATTTTGGCTCGTAATTCCAACTCCCAACAGCAGAGGGTGTCAGCCCAGCTTAAAGTACCCTTCACCAGGATCACGTGCGCGGGACAGAAGTCTCTATTGTGGGCAATGCCAAGGGCAACAATCTGTGTACGTGGGGCACAGCCACTCGGGTCAGAGGGGCATTATAAACACCTGTAAGTTAGCGATTGGTGTTTCCATGACTCCAGGGGCTGGGTCACAAGTACAAGAGGGATCAGGTTGTTGCACACAGGGCTGGAGCCTGGAATGGGGATTGAGAGGAGGAGGGGTGAGATCTACACATCTGCTGCGGTAGAAACAAGTCTAACAGGGAAAGAGAAATTAACTTGAAGGAACTTACTCTTTAAAGGCGCGCTTATAGCACCTGTCTCACACAAGCTGCCAGCGTTATCAGCAGGAAAGTAATATCTCCCTTCGTACCTGGAGAAGTCCGGGACATAGGTCTAGTAGAAGCCTGTGACACAAAGAACAAACTAGAATAAGAACAAAAACTGTGCCTCCCCTCCCCTGAGACATCACTGTGTGCCTCCCCTCCCCTGTGACTCCAGTGTGTGCCTCCCCTCCCCTGAGGCTTCAGTGTGTGCCTCCCTTCCCCTGAGACTTCAGTGTGTGCTTCCCTCCCATGACACTTCAGTGTGTGCCTCCCTCCCGAGACTTCAGTGTGTGCCTCCCTCCCTGAGACGTCAGTGTGTGCCTCCCTCCCCTGAGACTTCAGTGTGTGCCCCCCTCCCTGAGACTTCAGTGTGTGCCTCCCCTCCCCTGAGACTTCAGTGTGTGCCTCCCCTCCCCTGAGACTTCAGTGTGTGCCTCCCTCCCTGAGACTTCAGTGTGTGCCTCCCTCCCCTGAGACTTCAGTGTGTGCCTCCCCTCCTGAGACGTCAGTGTGTGCCTCCCCTCCCCTGAGACGTCAGTGTGTGCCTCCCCTCCCCTGAGACTTCAGTGTGTGCCTCCCCTCCCCTGAGACTTCAGTGTGCTGCTATCCTGCAGTGTATACGTTCCCTGTGTGAGTGAGTGAAGTGCTGGGTCACTCGGTACTGCAGTATCTGTACTGGTAATACATGTAGAGCTGTGACTTTACCCACAAATAGGTGCTGGGAGTTTAGAACACAACACAACATCAAAAGAGAAAAGTAAGTAGCTTCAGAGGTTTCAGAGGTTATTGTCTGCTTTGTTCTACAGTACATAGACATACAGTAAGTAACATGAGCATCAGCCACACTGTCTTTACAGATATAAGAGTCATCTAGGTATGAATTATTTGGGATTTCCTATTGTTTTCTTGGCAACAAAGAGCTGTGCACTAGATGTTGCTAATGCTCACTAATATAAAGACACTTTGCATAGCCTTTAAGGGCACCTTTTTATTTTATTCTGTTACTGTGGCAAAGTGGTTAAGTGGATACAGGTGCAAGAGTGATGCATTGCGTGATTAAACAGACAAAGAGTTATAATCCAGTTGGAAACAGGTTTTATTGTATCCAGGTCTGGTCACTAAATAATATGACCCCGGCAATACACAACAATGTGTATTGAACAGAGTAAATAACAATGGGTTACAGTCCTTACAGGTTCAAAACTCAAACCAAAGCGAAGGAACAGATTGCGTTTCTCTGTCCCTTTTTATGCCGTCACACATGGGTCAATGTGTTAATGCAACAGAGTCCCGTCCCCTTTCTAGCTGGCTGACTTCCCTTGAACCCTGGGAAAGAACTGTCAGCCCAGCCAGCCCAGCCAGTTCTCGCTGCTTAGCGTCCTCACAGGTCAGGAGGGAGATTTACAATCAAGAATCATTGTATTTCTGTCACAGTTACATGTTCCCATGTGTTGCTACAACTTTTTTAAACTTTTAAATTGCATTCCCTGCCTCAAGATGGCTTCCCATGTACCCACAGGGACCTTGCAGAACTACATTTCCCATCATCCTCCTGCTCACATATGTAAATGAGATGAATTTACCAGTGAGCAGGAGGATGATGGGAAATGTAGTTCTGAGAGGTTTATGCAGGTACATGGGAAACCATCTTGAGGCAGGGAATGTAATTTAAATTTTAAAAACGTGGTCAAAATGTAAAAAAAAAAAAAAGAAAATTAAAACAATATACACACCTTACGTAACCAGTTAAAAAAAAGAAATACATTTTGTCATACATTTTTCTCTTGATATTTGTGTTTCCCACTGTGTATTTTACCACTGTCTCCCCAATCTAGAATGCTGGATTACACAACTGCTCAGGAGAACTGAAGATCAGTGGCCATCCTCAGATCCCAGACCAAGCCTTCTTTACACCCAGGAGCTTGAGGGCGGATGTCAGAGCTGCTGACAAAGGCCAGCCCTACAGGAGTCTGCTTGATCTCAGCAGGCACCTGGTCAGTAAGGTCTGCTGTAGTGCTTGATCTCACCAAGCACCTGGTCAGGAAGGGTCTGCTGTAGTGCGATGATCTCACCAGGCATCTGGTCAGGAGGGTCTGCTGTAGTGCGATGATCTCACCAGGCACCTGGTCAGTAGGGTCTACTGTAGTGCTTGATCTCACTAGGCACCTGGTCAGGAGGGTCTGCTGTAGTGCTATGATCTCACCAGGCATCTGGTCAGGAGGGTCTGCTGTAGTGCTTGATCTCACCAGGCATCTGGTCAGGAGGGTCTGCTGTAGTGCTTGATCTCACCAGGCACCTAGTCAGGAGGGTCTGCTGTTGTGCGATGATCTCACCAGGCACCTGGTCATAAGGGTCTGCTGTAGTGCGATGATCTCACCAGGCATCTGGTCAGGACGGTCTTCTGTAGTGCTTGATCTCACCAAGCACCTGGGCAGTAGGGTCTGCTGTAGTGCTTGATCTCACCAGGCACCTGGTCAGGAGGGTCTGCTGTAGTGCTATGATCTCATCAGGCACCTGGTCAGGAGGGTCTGCTGTAGTGCTTGATCTCACCAGGCACCTGGTCAGGAGAGTCTGCTGTAGTGCGATGATCTCACCTGGCACCTGGTCAGGAGGGTCTACTGTAGTGCTTGATCTCACCAGGCATCTGGTCAGGAGGGTCTGCTGTAGTGCTTGATCTCTCCAGGCACCAGGGAAGTAGGATCTGCTTTAGTGCGATGAGCTCATCAGGCACCTGGTCAGGAGGGTCTGCTGTAGTGCTTGATCTCACCAGGCACCTGGTCAGGGGGGTCTGCTGTAGTGCTTGATCTCAGCAGGCACCTGGTCAGTAGGGTCTGCTGTAGTGCTTGATCTCACCAGGCATCTGGTCAGGAGGGTCTGCTGAAGTGCGATGATCTCACCAGGCACCTGGTCAGGAGGGTCTGCTGTAGAGCGATGATCTCACCAGGCACCTGGTCAGTAGGGTCTACTGTAGTGCTTGATCTCACTAGGCACCTGGTCAGGAGGGTCTGCTGTAGTGCTATGATCTCACCAGGCATCTGGTCAGGAGGGTCTGCTGTAGTGCTTGATCTCACCAGGCATCTGGTCAGGAGGGTCTGCTGTAGTGCTTGATCTCACCAGGCACCTGGTCAGGAGGGTCTGCTGTTGTGCGATGATCTCACCAGGCACCTGGTCATGAGGGTCTGCTGTAGTGCTTTATCTCACCAGGCACCTGATCAGTAGGGTCTGTTGTAGTGCGATGATCTCACCAGGCATCTGGTCAGGACGGTCTGCTGTAGTGCTTGATCTCACCAAGCACCTGGGCAGTAGGGTCTGCTGTAGTGCTTGATCTCACCAGGCACCTGGTCAGGAGGGTCTGCTGTAGTGCTTGATCTCAGCAGGCACCTGGTCAGTACGGTCTGCTGTAGTGCTTGATCTCACCAGGCACCTGGTCAGGAGGGTCTGCTGTAGTGCTTGATCTCACCAAGCACCTGGGCAGTAGGGTCTACTGTAGTGCTTGATCTCACTAGGCACCTGGTCAGGAGGGTCTGCTGTAGTGCTTGATCTCACCAGGCACCTGATCAGTAGGGTCTGCTGTAGTGTGATGATCTCACCAGGCACCTGGTCAGGAGGGTCTGCTGTAGTGCTTGATCTCAGCAGGCACCTGGTCAGGAGGGTCTGATGTAGTGCTTGATCTCACCAGGCACCTGGTCAGGAGGGTCTGCTGTAGTGCTTGATCTCTCCATGCACCTGGTCAGGAGGGTCTGCTGTAGTGCTTGATCTCACCAGGCACCTGGTCAGGGGGGTCTGCTGTAGTGCTTGATCTCAGCAGGCACCTGGTCAGTACGGTCTGCTGTAGTGCTTGATCTCACCAGGCACCTGGTCAGGAGGGTCTGCTGTAGTGCTTGATCTCACCAAGCACCTGGGCAGTAGGGTCTACTGTAGTGCTTGATCTGTCCATGCACCTGGTCAGGAGGGTCTGCTGTAGTGCTTGATCTCACCAGGCACCTGGTCAGTAGGGTCTGCTGAAGTGCGATGATCTCACCAGGCACCTGGTCAGGAGGGTCTGCTGTAGTGCGATGATCTCACCAGGCACCTTGTCAGTAGGGTCTACTGTAGTGCTTGATCTCACTCAGGCACCTGGTCAGAAGGGTCTGCTGTAGTGCGATGATCTCACCAGGCACCTGGTCAGGAGGGTCTGCTGTAGTGCTTGATCTCACCAGGCACCTGATCAGTGGGGTCTGCTGTAGTGCGATGATCTCACCAGGCATCTGGTCAGGAGGGTCTGCTGTAGTGCTTGATCTCACCAAGCACCTGGGCAGTAGGGTCTGCTGTAGTGCTTGATCTCACCAGGCACCTGGTCAGGAGGGTCTGCTGTAGTGCTATGATCTCACCAGGCACCTGGTCAGGAGGGTCTACTGTAGTGCTTGATCTCACCAGGCACCTGGTCAGTAGGGTCTGCTGTAGTGCGATGATCTCACCAGGCACCTGGTCAGGAGGGTCTGCTGTAGTGCTTGATCTCAGCAGGCACCTGGTCAGGAGGGTCTGATGTAGTGCTTGATCTCACCAGGCACCTGGTCAGGAGGGTCTGCTGTAGTGCTTGATCTCTCCATGCACCTGGTCAGGAGGGTCTGCTGTAGTGCTTGATCTCTCCAGGCACCAGGGAAGTAGGATCTGCTTTAGTGCGATGAGCTCACCAGGCACCTGGTCAGGAGGGTCTGCTGTAGTGCTTGATCTCACCAGGCACCTGGGCAATAGGGTCTGCTGTAGTGCTTGATCTCACCAGACACCTGGTCAGGAGGGTCTGCTGTAGTGCTTGATCTCACCAGGCACCTGGTCAGGAGGGTCTGCTGTAGTGCTTGATCTCTCCAGGCACCTGGTCAGGAGGTTCTGCTGTAATGCTATGCACTCACCAGGCACCTGGTCAGGAGGGTCTGCTGTAGTGCTTGATCTCTCCAGGCACCTGGTCAGGAGGTTCTGCTGTAATGCTATGCACTCACCAGGCACCTGGGCAGTAGGGTCTGCTGTAGTGCTTGATCTCTCCAGGCACCTGGTCAGGAGGGTCTGCTGTAGTGCTTGATCTCTCCAGGCACCAGGGAAGTAGGATCTGCTTTAGTGCGATGAGCTCACCAGGCACCTGGTCAGGAGGGTCTGCTGTAGTGCTTGAACTCACCAGGCACCTGGGCAATAGGGTCTGCTGTAGTGCTTGATCTCACCAGACACCTGGTCAGGAGGGTCTGCTGTAGTGCTTGATCTCACCAGGCACCTGGTCAGGAGGTTCTGCTGTAGTGCTTGATCTCTCCAGGCACCTGGTCAGGAGGTTCTGCTGTAATGCTACGCACTCACCAGGCACCTGGGCAGTAGGGTCTGCTGTAGTGCTTGATCTCTCCAGGCACCTGGTCAGGAGGTTCTGCTGTAGTGCTTGATCTCACCAGGCACCTGGTCAGGAGGGTCTGCTGTAGTGCTTGATCTCACTAGGCACCTGGTCAGGAGGGTCTGCTGTAGTGCTTGATCTCACCAGGCACCTGGTCAGGAGGGTCTGCTGTAGTGCTTGATCTCACCAAGCACCTGGGCAGTAGGGTCTACTGTAGTGCTTGATCTGTCCATGCACCTGGTCAGGAGGGTCTGCTGTAGTGCTTGATCTCACCAGGCACCTGGTCAGGAGGGTCTGCTGAAGTGCGATGATCTCACCAGGCACCTGGTCAGGAGGGTCTGCTGTAGTGCGATGATCTCACCAGGCACCTTGTCAGTAGGGTCTACTGTAGTGCTTGATCTCACCAGGCACCTGGTCAGAAGGGTCTGCTGTAGTGCGATGATCTCACCAGGCACCTGGTCAGGAGGGTCTGCTGTAGTGCTTGATCTCACCAGGCACCTGATCAGTGGGGTCTGCTGTAGTGCGATGATCTCACCAGGCATCTGGTCAGGAGGGTCTGCTGTAGTGCTTGATCTCACCAAGCACCTGGGCAGTAGGGTCTGCTGTAGTGCTTGATCTCACCAGGCACCTGGTCAGGAGGGTCTGCTGTAGTGCTATGATCTCACCAGGCACCTGGTCAGGAGGGTCTACTGTAGTGCTTGATCTCACCAGGCACCTGGTCAGTAGGGTCTGCTGTAGTGCGATGATCTCACCAGGCACCTGGTCAGGAGGGTCTGCTGTAGTGCTTGATCTCAGCAGGCACCTGGTCAGGAGGGTCTGATGTAGTGCTTGATCTCACCAGGCACCTGGTCAGGAGGGTCTGCTGTAGTGCTTGATCTCTCCATGCACCTGGTCAGGAGGGTCTGCTGTAGTGCTTGATCTCTCCAGGCACCAGGGAAGTAGGATCTGCTTTAGTGCGATGAGCTCACCAGGCACCTGGTCAGGAGGGTCTGCTGTAGTGCTTGATCTCACCAGGCACCTGGGCAATAGGGTCTGCTGTAGTGCTTGATCTCACCAGACACCTGGTCAGGAGGGTCTGCTGTAGTGCTTGATCTCACCAGGCACCTGGTCAGGAGGGTCTGCTGTAGTGCTTGATCTCTCCAGGCACCTGGTCAGGAGGTTCTGCTGTAATGCTATGCACTCACCAGGCACCTGGTCAGGAGGGTCTGCTGTAGTGCTTGATCTCTCCAGGCACCTGGTCAGGAGGTTCTGCTGTAATGCTATGCACTCACCAGGCACCTGGGCCGTAGGGTCTGCTGTAGTGCTTGATCTCTCCAGGCACCTGGTCAGGAGGGTCTGCTGTAGTGCTTGATCTCTCCAGGCACCAGGGAAGTAGGATCTGCTTTAGTGCGATGAGCTCACCAGGCACCTGGTCAGGAGGGTCTGCTGTAGTGCTTGATCTCACCAGGCACCTGGGCAATAGGGTCTGCTGTAGTGCTTGATCTCACCAGACACCTGGTCAGGAGGGTCTGCTGTAGTGCTTGATCTCACCAGGCACCTGGTCAGGAGGTTCTGCTGTAGTGCTTGATCTCTCCAGGCACCTGGTCAGGAGGTTCTGCTGTAATGCTACGCACTCACCAGGCACCTGGGCAGTAGGGTCTGCTGTAGTGCTTGATCTCTCCAGGCACCTGGTCAGGAGGTTCTGCTGTAGTGCTTGATCTCACCAGGCACCTGGTCAGGAGGGTCTGCTGTAGTGCTTGATCTCACTAGGCACCTGGTCAGGAGGGTCTGCTGTAGTGCTTGATCTCACCAGGCACCTGGTCAGGAGGGTCTGCTGTAGTGCTTGATCTCACTAGGCACCTGGTCAGGAGGGTCTGCTGTAGTGCTTGATCTCTCCAGGCACCTGAGCAGTAGGGTCTGCTGTAGTGCGATGAGCAGAAACAGTCCCCAGCCAAGACGCAAAACACTCAACATTGTCAGTAGTACCAAAGTAACAGATCAGGCTGGATCGGCAACTTCATTTGGCTTGTACAGTAAAGAGTCCAAACATATTCCCTGATCTTTGAATGAACCATGCCAAGAGAGCAGTATCTCTGTGAATGGACTGTGAGAGCAGTATCTCTGTGAATGGACTGTGCAGTATCTGAGAGCAGCATCTGAAATTATGAACCCCCCCTCCCCACACCACATGGCAAATCTGCTAAACTGGCTGTTAGTGACAGATAACAAACATTTTGGGGTACTCATAAGCATCCTCCACATTTATTTGTGTTATAGAGGATATGTCATAAAAATACATAAAAATACACAAGCTGCCCATGACAGAAATATGTCTTGTTTGTATGACATATCTAGTTTATGCTACAAATGTTTACATTTCCTATAAATATCAATATACTGTACAGTGATCTATACCTTTTTACAAGTCATTACACAGCAAGCAGTATCTCCTCCCTTCGACAGGTGAGCTGGGTGCAGAGAAATGCCGCCTTCCACCCAAAGGATTCTTAAAACTCCTGAATTCAAATATCCTCATCGAGGTCAAAACTGAGATCAAAATGTACTTCCATTGTAAAATATTTGGTATTTTGTGATTATTATCAGCTTTTTGTAAAGTAGTTTGTTTTAAATGATACACAGTATGCTTAGCAATGGAATGTATTTATGGTGCGGTCTGTCACAATGAAAACAAAGATCCAGTCACTAATTCTTCATGACATAACATACAAATGAAAATGTAGCTTCATGAGGGGCACAGTATTATTGACCCCTGTTACTGACCTCGTTTCGGTGGGTACTAAATGAAAGGTTTGGGGTCACTCGTTTCTCCATCTGATCTCCGGCTCAGTTGCACAAGCACAGACACAGGGTTCTTGATGGAATTGTTGTAATACTTTGGTGTTTTAAACACTATGGCATACTGGGAAAAGAAAACACAGTGGAGGGGAACCACAATGTTAAAACATGCTTACCAATCATTTAAAACAATGTTAACTGTCTCCCTGACATTCAAATCCATGATGTTCTAGTCATGTTCTTAAAGAATGCTTACCAATCATTTAAATTAATGCCTTATCTTATTAGCTTTATTAACTTTATTACCACTTGTACTAGTCTAATAAGGCGTTGGTTCTTCTCTTGTTTTGTGTTTTCAAATACAATGCTATAGATTAATTACTGCATCCTGGTACTTTTGTTGTAGGTCTCATGGTCTGAGTTTGTAGTTTTATCACTGGAGTGATTTCCATTACACGAGAGTAGATGTTAAAACTTCATGCTGATTTGAACTCGGCTCTCGCCAAGATAAGCACCAGCTAAGACGTAGCTTTACAGTAAACTAATGTGATCCATCTGTGTCTCCATCCATTTGCGCTTCCTTCCATATGATGATGTAGGTATCCTTCTGTCTGGTGTTGATGGCTGAAGTGTAATGTTGGTCCAGGGATCAGCTTATTGCCTCCCTAGTGCATCAGCACACACAACGGCTGCGATGCTGGCTCCGGGGATCAACCACATTGCAGGCTCCCCAGCGCATCAGCATGACAACCGTCTGGATTGAGCTAAGTAGGGTACATCTCTGGGGTCTTCAAGTGGGCACCTTCCATCCTCGGTGTTTCGTCGACTAGCCCACGACACCTCAAGAGGGTTCGACGGTGATTCTGGCGTCCCAGCATCACCCTCCTCCGTCCCCCACTCAACTCAGCCCAGCTTACTTGTACTTCAGCGTTTCTTTCTTTCTATTGTGCTTGAGATCCCCAGCCAGAATCTTTCCATCTCAACCACAGCCAGTTGCTGCTCCTCTCTGCTGCTTCAGCTAAGTTCTTCACTGTGCGACGCAACTCTTGGCCACTGAATCCGACGTCTCTGAGAAACCTGGTTGTAGAGTGTGCCACAAATCCTCGACAACCCACCTCCACTGGGTAAACCCGGACTCTCCATCCTCGCTGTTCCGCTTCAATGGCTAGTTGAGCATACCGCAGTTTCTTCCTCTCATACGCCTCATCTACAGCATCCTCCCATGGCACTGTTAACTCTACCAGGTGAACAAGGCGTGCTGATCCAGACCACAAGACAATATTTGGCCGAAGGTTAGTGGTGGCAATCTCAGGTGGAAAAATAAGCCATTGACCAACATCTGCCAGCATTTTCCAGTCTCTAGCAGCTTCCAATTGTCCTGGGCGAGGATTGGTTTTAACACCTTTTCTTGGTGGCTGCTCTCCTGGGCGGAGGAATGTTGTCTTTTGTGTGTAATGTTTTGATGGAACAGGTGGCAACTTATTGGTCATGTTACGCTTGTCTTCCATTGCTAAGGCCAAACATTGCAGCACCTGGTCGTGGCGCCAAGTAAACCGTCCTTGGCTAAGAGCCACCTTACATCCTGTCAAAATTTGCCTTAATGTTGCAGGTGATGAACACAAAGGACATGAGGGATCCTGTTGACCTGATGAGGAAACTGATCCTGCTCTGTTCCATTCACCATAGGTCTTGCCAGCCAATCTTGCGTTGTTCCACACTCTCCCATCTCATCCATTCTCCCTGCTTGGCCTGGGAAATGGCCTTTATACACCTCATCCTCTCCTCCTGCTTTTGCACCTTGTTGACTACCAGCTTCCTCCGTTGAGCTGGGGCTGCCTCCCTTATGCATTTGTCGCGTGACTCCACTAATGTCATTTCCAGTCTGACCTTTGTGCACTTAAACTCCTCGGTTAGAGCGGAGACTGGTAGCTGCAGTATTCCTTTACCATAAAGTCCCACTCTGCTGAGGCAGCGTGGAACTCCCAACCATTTCCTGATGTATGAACTGATTAAAGCTTCCAGCTTCTCTACTGTTGTCAAAGAAACCTCGTACACAGTCAGTGGCCACAGCAACCTCGGCAGTAGACCAAACTGAAAGCACCAGAGTTTTAGTTTGCCTGGTAAAGCGCTGCTGTCTATGCTCTTCAACCCTTCCACTGCTTGTTGTCTAACTTCTCCCACACGAACTGTGTCCTTTAGATCCCCGTTATACCATCTCCCAAGACTCTTCACTGGCTTCTCAGACACTGTTGGTATTGCCTCACCATTAATGAAAAACGTTTTATCTACTACTTTACCTTTAATTATAGAGATGCTCCTTGATTTAGTGGGCTTGAATTGCATTCGTGCCCATTCAATGTTATTGGTTAATTTGCCCAATAACCGATTAGTGCAGGCTACTGTTGTAGTCATGGTTGTCATGTCATCCATGTATGCTCGAATTGGTGGTAGTCGCATTCCAGAAACCAAGCTCTCTCCTCCTACTACCCATTTTGATGCCCTAATGATTACTTTCATTGCCATGGTAAAAGCCAGTGGAGAAATTGTGCATCTTGCCATTATTCCAACTTCTAGGCATTGCCATGTAGTGCTGAATTCTGAAGTTGAAAAACTAAATTGCAAATCTCCAAAGTAGGCTTTCACTAAATTTGTTAAAAATCAAATGCTGTCCAAAGAAGTTCATGTGGCACTGAACCATATGCATTAGCCAAATCCAGGAATGTCACATGGAGCTCCTTCCTCTCCTTTTCAGCTGATTGAATTTGTTGCCAGATCACATTGATGTGTTCTAAGCATCCTGGGAAACCTGGAATGCCCGCTTTTTGTCAATGAAGCAGTTCTTTAATAGGTAAGTTGACAATCTCTGAGCAATAATGCTGAAGAGTGAGTTTGAACTACAACACTGGAAGTGATTGGTAATCAGGAAGCAGCAGTAACTTCTCATTTATAGAGCTGTCTGCATATTCCAAACTGAAGGATAACATTTTAAACATGAAAGTGCAACGCTCCCTCAATATTTTAAACATGAAAGTGCAACACTCCCTCGATATTTTAAACATGAAAGTGCAATGCTCCCTTGATATTTTAAACATGAAAGTGCAACGCTCCCTTGATATTTTAAACATGAAAGTGCAACGCTCCCTTGATATTTTAAACATGAAAGTGCAACGCTCCCTCGATATTATAAACATGAAAGTGCAACGCTCCCTTGATATTTTAAACATGAAAGTGCAATGCTCCCTTGATATTTTAAACGTGAAAGTGCAACACTCCCTCTATATTTTAAACATGAAAGTGCAATGCTCCCTCGATATTTTAAACATGAAAGTGCAACGCTCCCTCGATATTATAAACATGAAAGTGCAACGCTCCCTTGATATTTTAAACATGAAAGTGCAACGCTCCCTCGATATTATAAACATGAAAGTGCAACACGCCCTTGATATTATAAACATGAAAGTGCAACGCTCCCTTGATATTTTAAACATGAAAGTGCAACGCTCCCTCGATATTATAAACATGAAAGTGCAACACGCCCTTGATATTATAAACATGAAAGTGCAACGCTCCCTTGATATTTTAAACATGAAAGTGCAACGCTCCCTCGATATTATAAACATGAAAGTGCAACACGCCCTCGATATTTTAAACATGAAAGTGCAATGCGCCCTCGATATTTTAAACATGAAAGTGCAGCGCTCCCTTGGTATTTTAAATATGAAAGTGCAATGCTACCTCGATATGTCACCATTCCATTATTCACTGATTCGGTTAAGTCACTGTTCGGCCATGTTCACAGTAGCCTACATTGTAAGTCCTATATGTTCCTGTATATGGGTCCTTCCCTCATTCACTATTTTGACTATTTCCTGATTTTATTGACATCTAACCCCTTTCACACAGACGAGTTATGATGGCTCAGAACTGGCACTGATGCAGTATTGTGGTCTGTGTGAATTGTCTATACCGTCACAGAGCCATCATATTTTAATGCATCTCTGAACCACCTTGCGAGGTGGTTCAGAGATGGCACTGAACCGTCTTTAACTCCTGTGTGAAATGCTATGCCGGCACTGAAGCGCTATAGTGGCCGTGGATTGAAAGCCAATATCCCACGTGACTGTATACCAGACGTGTTGGGTATTTTTTGTTACACACTTTCATTTTTTTCCAATACAATGGCTGATCAAGAACCAGGTAGTAATTGGAGTCTGGAATAAGTTAAGGAAGTGTTAACTTTACGGATGACGAGGAGGTGAATTCACAAATAGAAGGGACGTGCGTGATGCTGAAATTTATGGCGAATCGTCGTTGCCATGAAAATGATCTGTTGACTGAAAGGTTTGAAAGTTGTACTCACATGATCCTTTGGCTGTGTGAAAGGGTTATGATGGTATTAGATTGCGCAATTTTGTGTCGTGTGAATGGGTATTTTAAATAATTTTTTTAATGTCTCTGAGACGGCTCAGTAGTGGCATTTGTGTGTGAAAGGGGCTTAGTAAGATAGAAGAATAAAAAGGGAGTTCTGTTTCTTCAACAGAAGGGGGCAGTGCTTAGATTGCTTTTGCTAAAACGTGATAATGGATTTGAAAGCCTTGGACAGCAGTCCTTTAAAGTGATTGTAGCTAAGAAAACAGCTCCAACGTTCTCCACCATCTACATCCATTCATTATCTAGGTATCAGTGCTGCTTTGAATGAAGCACATGCTATAGCAAACAATGATTTTCATTTTAAAACATGATGGGGGTGATGTAAGTATAGACACAGTGCAAATAATTGCAGAAGCAATGAGCACATTGGTCTATTTAGCGGCCGCACTTGCAGAGTTAGGAGTACAGAGAGCAGTAGTCGCTGTATGACATTTGAGGAGCACGAAAATACAAACCAAAATAAAAGTCAGAGGAAGGGCAGCAAAGTCCTCTTCCAGTAAAAACCCAACTGTATAAATGGATAATTATATGTAAAAATAATGTGATATCTTGTAACAATTGTAAGTCACCCTGGATAAGGGCATCTGCTAATAAATAAATAAATAAATAATAATAATAATAATAATAATAATAATAATAATAATAATAATAATATTTTACATGTACAAAAATAGCCAAGTTAGCATAAAGGCACCAGCCATATAAAGGTGCAATATCAACAAAGAAGCCCAGTTAGATCCAAGAAAGGGTCAGCCCTGTAAAGATGGCATGTACAAGTTAAAGAAGACACAATCGGGGTAAACTGGGTCCTCTAGGAACTAGCAGCAACATGAATAATACCTTTCACATCCAATCTTTACAGTGCTGGCCCTTTCTTCTATATAACTTATAGATATTACATCTTTATATGGCTGCTCCCTTTTTGCTAAGTTGTACGTCTGGAAATGACAGATGTCATCACACACCACTGGCATTCAGAGCTGTGTATTCAGGTGTGTCTGACACTTGACCACAGTGCTTTAGACTGTTTGGCCAGGCAAGCTCTCAGATTGTATTATATACAAGCCTGGCTCGAGAAGGGCTTAGTAGAGCTCATGTCACTCGACTTGTGGCCAAAAGAGGTTATTACAGATGCCAATTAAAAAATAAATAAATTTCAAAATAAATAAATAAACTAGGGAGGTGACACATTTCAATTGCAGTCCTTCGTTCATATCATTCACCACAAGTTTTCCAAGCTTCATAAGGATCTGTCTTCTTTACTGTGTGTTTTATCAAGGAGAACAAGGAGAGCGAGAAGAGCCAAATGCTTCCACTTCTTGACTGCCTATTTTCATTGGCCAGTACAAATCCCTGAGGCGCCCTCAAGCGTTCAATTTGTACTTTACTGGGAACTGTATTACACACTTTAACAAGTACACCAGCTATCCTCATTAATAATGGAGTCTGTAACGTATGATAAGAGTCTGAACAGAGGTTGGTGCCTCTGTATAACCAGTAACCTCTCAAGAATTCCTTGAGCTTCATTACCTGTCTATGAAAGTCTGCAGGTCCAAACTTTCCAAATGCTTCCCAGAGTGGGCCATTCTCATCTTGCTCATAGAATCTCACTTGGATGTCATCTAAGGAAAAGGGAAGAGAATAATAGGTAGGCTCCTTGATCCTGTCCACCGTTTACACTGCAGTAACACAATAAGATACTGAAAACCACTGCAGAGCGTGTGTGGCACAGCGACGGGTCCTCTGTGGCATTGCTGATGGAAATAATATTGTTTTTGTTCTGGTTTGGCAAGGATAGGGTTAAAACCCCCTATCCCTGTGTAACAGGTGGGACGCTAGGACCCGCTTAGGATTCTCGGGCTCCAGCAACCTCATTGAAAGCTGTATAAATAAGTGGCCAGCACAGGCAATGAAAGAGCAGTGCTCTAGGTCCCTGCTGTTGCTCCAGTTTGTTGTAAGAGCCCATCTGTTATAGAAGGTAAGCGTGTTGCGCCGTCTTTTCCCCGTCTTTGGTTTTTATTTTGTGCCTATTCTCAATAAATACATTTGGTTGATTGGCTCACCTTAAAACAAGCATGCCAGTAACATGCACCCCCTGCCACGACATGGTGTATGAACAGTATAGAATTAACAACTTTCCATGACACTTGGATACACATTTCTCCAGACAGATGCTACGATATATAGAAGTGCTCTGAACAAAGGCTGATATTAGCACTAAACTAGAGAACTGGTCTGTATCTCTATATATCAAGGGGAGTTCGGGCTGGGAATGCCCCCACAAGCTGGGAGCTGGTCTGTATCTCTATATATCAAGGGGAGTTGGGGCTGGGAATGCCCCCACAAGCTGGGAGCTGGTCTGTATCTCTGTATATCAAGGGGAGCTGGGGCTGGGAATGCCCCCACAAGCTGAGAGCTGGTCTGTATCTCTATATATCAAGGGGGGCTGGTCTGTATATAGATACACTGCTGTGCAAACGTCTTAGACATGTTGCATTTTTCTACTCTGATGCATTATGAGCATCAACAATTTACTCAAAGCCTCCACTAGTGTTTTCTACTATTACAACAACCTTGACTTGCATAAAAAAGGAAAAACATTGAGTGAAATAGCTTGCATCACTGGAGTTTCAAGGTGTGGTATCCGAAGCATAATCAGCAAGTACAGACAACCATCTGTAATTGACAAACCCAGGACTGGAAGACCCCAAAAGGTGTCTAAGAATAATTGAAGATAATATCCTTAAGGAATAGAAAGAAGACAAGCGTTGAATTGACAACAGCGGGTTACATGTTACGGGAATACACACACAAAAGGTAAACAAGCAATAGAGGAATACCGCAGGGAGGGAATAACACACACAGCATGCAAACACAAACAGACAGCAGGGAATACGGTACATAAACACACATGCATGGATCGCTACAATACGTTCTTCATATAGGAAGTACACATTCAATGACACACAATGAAGCTAGACTGGCCCGGGCAAAGCTAGACTCGCCAGACCATGGGGTTTTCCCTTAACATATATATTGTGACGGATTGCCGCCTTCTCACAAGCTTTCTCTCCTTCAAATAAACACTTGAAGACCAGGATACCAGCAAACGCCATAGTGTACATTTATTATTTACAATAACAAAAGAAAATAAACAAAACAAAACCTAACCCGCTCTCGGGTCCTATCTAAGCAGAAGGTTTACTATCTAATTACGAGGCAGGCTAAGCCTGTTACCTCATCTCCAAAACCAAATCCTAATCCAAACTGTTGTCCCAATACCTTTTCCAATGTGTTTGTTTTCTAGTTTACCCAACAATAGTAAGAACATAAGAAAGTTTACAAACGAGAGGAGGCCATTCAGCCCATCTTGCTCGTTTGGTTGTTAGTAGCTTATTGATCCCAAACTCTCATCAAGCAGCTTCTTGAAGGATCCCAGGGTGTCAGCTTCAACAACATTACTGGGGAGTTGGTTCCAGACCCTCACAATTCTCTGTGTAAAAAAGTGCCTCCTATTTTCTGTCCTGAATGCCCCTTTATCTAATTTCCACTTGTGACCCCTGGTCCTTGTTTCTTTTTTCAGGTCAAAAAAGTCCCCTGGGTCAACATTGTCTATACCTTTTAGAATTTTGAATGTTTGAATCAGATTGCCGCGTAGTCTTCTTTGTTCAAGAATGAATAGATTCAATTATTTTAGCCTGTCTGCATACGACATGCCTTTTAAACCCGGGATAATTCTGGTTGCTCTTTTTTGCACTCTTTCTAGAGCAGCAATATCCTTTTTGTAACGAGGTGACCAGAACTGAACACAATATTCTAGGTGAGGTCTTACTAATGCATTGTAAAGTTTTAACATTACTTCCCTTGATTTAAATTCAACACTCCTCTTTTTATAGCTTCCCCACATTGTCTAGATGAAGACATTTCTGAGTCAACATAAACTCCTAGGTCTTTTTCATAGTTCCCTTCTTCAATTTCAGTATCTCCCATATGATATTTATAATGCACATTTTTATTGCCTGCATGCAATACTTTACACTTTTCTCTATTAAATGTCATTTGCCATGTGTCTGCCCAGTTCTGAATGCTGTCTAGATCATTTTGAATGACCTTTGCTGCTGCAACAGTGTTTGCCACTCCTCCTATTTTTGTGTCGTCTGCAAATTTAACAAGTTTGCTTACTATACCAGAATTAATGTAGATTAGGAAGAGCAGATGACTTAATACTTATCCCTGTGGTACACTTGCTCTCCAACTCTCCAGCTCTCCACCCAAAACTCCTACTACCACCCTCCCTGATCCACCCCCACACACACACCTTTTAAACATAACTAATTACATTCTTAAACAACCCTGACTCCAGTAACCTCCACAGGGTCCTAATGCCTCCAAGGTATTGTTCCTGCACAATAATATTTATTTTAACACAAACTTACTTAATTTTACTTTCCCTTCATTAGCGCACCATTATCATTTACATGTTTATTCATTAACACATCTTTAGTTTTAATCCCAAACACTTTAAATGATTTCATTACTTTGTTCACCATCCAGTTGGTTTATGTTGTCCTTTCACGCTTTGTTAATTTTATTAGGTAACCCTTCAGGCTGGTCTCTTACCTTTCTGCACTTTGTCACACAGCAGATACATCTCCTCTCCCCCTGCAGCTGAGCCAGACATCCGGTCCATTCTCACAATTTTCAGATCACAAGTGTTAGGAGCCTCTTTAGTTAAATAATAAATACAAAACAAAAACATAAACAAGCTTCCTGGAGTAGATTTTATAAACAAACTTTCTAAATATATATTTACTTTGAGGTCAAACACTAATGTCAACAGAGATGTTAAAACTTCTACTGTTAAAAAAATCTATTTATTCTAGCTCTCAGTGTTAAAAAACTGGAAACTAAAAACTGGTCACCAGTCCAACTTATTGCACTAGCATAAAATTCCCTGAGAGTTATTTCCTTAAATTTCATGTCCATATTTTTTTTTCTTTAAGCCAGTCTTAAATACATTACAGCCCATGTTGTAGTCTTTTTAGTATTTTATTTAGCTGTGCCTCATTTAACCTTTTAGGGTCCGCCCCCTGTTAAATATCCCGCCTGCGACCTGGCCCTTTAACTCTTTTACTCAGGCACTGTGAGAGACAGCCCTGCCTGCGTCACTGGAAAGAGTAGAGCTAGACCTTTAAAACAAGGTCCTATTTGTGTATTTCCAGTAGATGACCATATTAGGAGATAGCCTTGAATGGGAGTGCTTTGGAATGTTCCTGTTGCGCTGAAGACAGACCCACCTCAGTGCAGTAAACAAACATTTTCACACAAAATCTTTACAAAATAAGAGAAATGGCAACATCGAAGGCACAAGGACCTATTTTTCTGATTATATATATATATATATATATATATATATATATATATATATATATATATATATATATATATATTTGTTTTTTTGTGGATCAGATGCACGAGACCAGAGCTGTTTAGGGTTATGTTGCCCTGGTCGCCACCTTGCTGGCCATTCAAGCCACAGTGAACAGCCCCTTCTTGTGCCACATGTTCAGGGTGCCTGGGACGAATAATTTGACTGTTTTTTTTCTTCTTTTTTTCTTTTTGTTCCATTAATCCATTTTTTTTGGTTGCATTTGGTCCCTTTTGTATATATGGCCATAATTCCTTTATTTTTTTAATCTAATTTGTTCAGTTTTTTTCCCCATGTCCCTACATGTTGAGGTTTCACTATGCACTGTCAGATTTGAGCTAAAATATTTTTATAAATAATGTTTTTTCTAAAAAGCGTCTCTCTTTTTCTGTGTTTTTTGTTATCTGTATTGAACAGGTGAGTCTCAGACTATTGAACTTTTTTATGGAAGCCTCGTGTGTGCACATTCATTTCCTGTTTGACATGTACCTGTAACCTTTATAGTTAAAGAGTTACAGCCACACATCTAACAACAGTAAAACAACAGGTGGAAATAGGTGGACCTTATGTGTCTACTGTTGATAGTTTCTGTAGCACTTGCTTTTTTACTCAGATGGATTACTGTCTTCATTAAAAAAGCTGATGCTGTACCAGTTCTCTGGAGTTTCATCCACAAATATATATATATATATATATATATATATATATATATATATATATATATATATATATATATATATATATATATAAGAGAATAGGTGGCCATGGTTTTATAGCTAATAAATAAAATGGAAGTGTGTCATGGAATTTAAATAATTCACATACGTTCTGATTTAAATATAGGCCTATGTGATAGTTCTGGATATTCAGTCTATTTAAAACAGTAGGTAGGTGTTTATTTTTTTAATTTTTATATATAATTATTCGTTGAATAAACCGCTACCGAATAAGACCGTTTTGCTACCTACTTTCCAGGCAGGTAGCAAATCCTCACTACTGCCTTAAAAAGTGAACTTCTAGCCCTGAAATTATATTTATTTGTCGCGACTTTCTGTTTTGTGGAATGTAATAAACGAGAAGCAAAAAGATGAGTTTTTGTACCTTGATTTTACAACGCCATTTTTGTTTTATTTGAAGTGTTTCAAGTTTAAATTTCAGTTTTCATTTGCTTGTTAAGCTACAAAAAGCCACAAGTAATCCTCGTGTTTATTAGTTTACTGTGAAGAAACGACAATGGCAAGGAATGAAAAAATAAATAAAATGCGGTGTCAACTTCACGTACTATTACTGGGATATTTTTCTATTTTAACGTGTTATATATTGTAGGCCTTGATGTAAGATAAAGACACACAATGTAATGAATGACACCTACTAGCCGTGACATGACTACAAACCCCGCTAGGGGGGCTTCCCCTTTAGCTAAACTGTAGCGTGTCTGCCTGTAGTGCCAAGAATAAGCAGTTCAATTCTGAACCGCAGTGAATGTAAACAAAAAATTCATTAATTAAAAAAAATATATATAATAGAAAGCATTACAACACACAGGGGCCACGGCCACGCCCCCTGCCCCTGCTGCTATGCTGTCTCAGTGCAATATAATGGCTTTTATTACTTTTTGAAAAACGAACAAATACCTGAACATGAAAATCCCGTGTTCGTCCCAGCACTAAGTCTAAATGTGCTTGATATAATTACGCCACAGTAACCCTTATCAAGTTCTGAGAATAATTGTGGAAGTGTGTTGCTAGTAGTGTTACATGATCTTATTATGTCAATGGAATGAAAAACTATGTTCAAATCAGCCACGTAAACAAAGAAGATAAAAAGTTACAAAATGCATCCTGAATCACTCCAAAGACACTTACAGTGCTGGGGAGTAGCACATTACTGTAATCTGAAAATAACACACTTACAGTGCTGGGGAGAAGCACATTACTGTAATCTGAAAATAACACACTTACAGTGCTGGGGAGTAGCACATTACTGTAATCTGAAAATAACACACTTACAGTGCTGAGGAGTAGCACATTACTGTAATCTGAAAATAACACACTTACAGTGCTGGGGAGAAGCACATTACTGTAATCTGAAAATAACACACTTACAGTGCTGGTGAGTAGCACATTACTGTGATCTGAAAATAACACACTTACAGTACTGGGGAGTAGCACATTACTGTAATCTGAAAATAACACACTTACAGTGCTGGGGAGAAGCACATTACTGTAATCTGAAAATAACACACTTACAGTGCTGGGGAGAAGCACATTACTGTAATTTGAAAATAACACACTTACAGTGCCGGGGAGTAGCACATTACTGTAATATGAAAATAACACACTTACAGTGCTGAGGAGTAGCACATTACTGTAATCTGATTACATTTTTCACTAACTTGTAACTGTAATGGTTCCTTTATCGGACGGGTAACTGAATGTATGATGAGATTTGATGTGAAAATTCCCCACATTTAGTTACATTAAAAAAAGGACTACAGCTAATGCCTAACATGGAAATCAGAAAGAGCTCCAACAGTGCTAGTGCACATCACCTGAATGTTCAAGTAAGTGGAAACTGTAACGGATGACTGGTTCCCCAGCACTGCTCTCTTATGGCTGTACTTACTGCTGTCATAGATGGGTCCTGACAGCGCTGGCTCCAGTCTGAGTGTGAAGGTGCCGTTGTTATCAGGTAGGTAAGCTGTGAACATCAGACGCACTACCGCAAGGTCAATGACTTTGGCACGCTGCTGTGCGGCTTTGTGAATGTGTTCTCTTTCTTCCTCTAGTTTTAAAAAAAAACATAGACATAGGCATTTATTTAGTTATTAGAATTATTATGCTGAAAAGCTTCACAACAGATAAGAAAGTTAATAATAAGAAAATGGCATGCGTTACACATGCTTGACATCCAGCTTTGACACCATACATGCAGCAATTCATATAAAATATGTGGAAATGGGCATGTTATGCTTAAAAAAATACTATATCTGTGTAGATATATTGGATTTTTTTGCATCTGTCTAACTTTCAAGAGAGAATCTTGTGGATCTCGTATAATTCCTTCAAAGTCAGTGGGCCTTGTGCCAGCTTGCCTGTCACTTTTATTGATTAATTCCTTCAAAGTCAGTGGGCCTTGTGCCAGCTTGCCTGTCAGTTCTTTCAGTTGGGATCCTTCAGAGTTTTCTTTCCTCCATCCTTGAACCAGCCGCTCTTCTAAAATTTCAGCAACACTTCGTCTTGGAACATGCAAAATTCCCAAGTTGGAAAAGCTTCAAAACAAACCAGGAAGTAAGATTTAAAAGGCAAGATCATTTCGTAACAAGGGTTTTTTTGTGGCTGCCATATACAGCATACAAGAACATAAGAGAATTTATGAACAAGAAGATTTTGTATGAATCTCCTCCTCACGGCTGATGAGTTAATGATACTTACATCAGCGTAAGACCCCTACTTTGCGCTTGACTATAGAGCTTGCTCTTCAGTGGAATGGTAAGACGTTCCTCTTTGAACCGTGTGGTTTGTGATTCGTGTCCAGCCCTTGTCTAAGCTGAGATGCTTATTCATCACCCGGGAAAGAATCTTGTGGTTGAAACAAGTCATTTAATATCAGTGTAATAATGGCACAGAGTTTATCAAATTATAGCCCAATGTAATTCAAAGTGTCTATAGGGGGCCAGGAGTATGTGATAACTGTTGGGTGCAAAATCAATGCAGTTAGAGTGTGACAGACAGACCGGTCCAGAGCCGGGTGCAGCTGCTCTGCTCTTTGATCTTTCTGCCATGATTACTGTGTCTCCTCTCAATCTCGACTTCATTCACAATGCACCAGTGTGTACTCTTCATAATGACGTGTCCCGTATTCCTTCGAATTTAAGACACCCTCGAATCTAAATCGCAACCCACATTTCTCACCCTCAATTTGAGGAAAAAATAAAACATCAAATAAATATGCATTTACAAAGATACAACCTCAATTACGCATATGGAGGCCGCCTGCTCTCACACAGAGCATTACAGTTATGTGCTGCTTCTCATTCCCAGTCGTGATTACTCACACCTGATTTTCTCCCAATTTGTGAACTGTGGTATTGCTTGGGTCTGATCAGCAGTTTGTGTACTTGGGTAGTCATGTCTTTTGTTGGCGATTTTAATACACGCATCACTATACTGTACTCAAATTTAAAACAAAGGCTATTTTTGAGAAGCAAAAAATTGTTAAAAAAGTGCATCTTAAATTCGAAGGAATACGGTAATTCAAGCAATGTATAAAAAAGAGAAGCTTTAACTGCACACCAAGAACTGAGGAATGTGCAAAGTAAAAAGTGACATCATATTTTTGAAGGATGTTTTAGACAGTAATTAGAACACGCTGGTTTAAGATATCTGGATTCATTTCAAACCTTCACATTGATTTCATTTCCATCCTTAAAGAAACATATATTCTGGTCTTAGTCACTCGTGTTCCTGCTGGAATTAGACTTTTAAAAGTGAAGGCAGTTTCTGCATCGATGTAGCCTGAAAAAGGTTGCAGGTAACGAAATACTTCCATAAATCATACCTGTCATAAACTGTATAGTCCAGCTGGGTCTCCAATGTGCAGTTTAGAAAGAAACACGGCATTGCAAACATGTCTTAGTTTTAAAACATGCCACTTGGTACCCAGGTCATTTCACCTAAGAAGTGTCTTCGCGGTCAGGCATCTTACTGGCTGCAAAGCATGTCAGTCACAAGGGGAAGCAGCTGGTTGACTACTAACAGCAAAGGTGGCTCTGAAAGGCTGGGGACAATTTTCCTTTCCAGGTGAAATGACCAAGGAAATGCAAGACTATCAGAATCAAGTCCTGCAGTCAGATATTTATTTAACCTGGTGTAGTTCCAGATATGGTGGATGTGAATGGTTTGAAATGTTTGGAATTCTTTAGTTAGCTGCAATCACTTTACAGACAGGGTTTTCATTGAAAATCTTGACAGCTCTAGAGGTTTCTTATTATATTTCCACAAATTGCTTTTTTGCACCACGCAGCTCCCTTTTTGAACAGTATATTTTGTTTTTTTTGTTTTACCTTGCAATCATATCATTAGAGTTGATGTAGACTTCATATATCCCATTTGTACACTGCTTGCCTACGACACTGTGCACATGCAGCAATGGAGGCTCATCTGTAGTGACGCACTGGACGACAATTTTAGCAGGTCCAATATAATTAAACACCTACAGAAACAAAACACAAATGTTAAAACTCAAACACCAAAAAAAAATAAAAAAGGAAACATGTAACTATGAAACAATATGTAGCACGACTAAAAAGTAAAAGTAAAACTTCCTCAGTGTCTTTGTGACAGGGCAGTAGTAAATGTAAGTATATACAGGTAGTGGACAAAAAATGGAAACACCTGGGTAAATGAGGGACACCAAGTATATTGAAAGCAAGGGCTTCCACACAGGTGTGTCTCATGCGTTAATTAAGCAAATAACATCCCAGGTATGCTTAGAGTCATGTATAAAAATGTTGGACAGGCCTAGTTGCCTATAATTATGACTAGCATGGCTGCAAGAGGAGACATCAGTGACTTTGAAAGTGATTGTTGGGGTGCGTTTGGCAGCAGCTTCAGTGACCAAGACAGCTCAACTTGCTGATGTTTAACAAGCAACGGTGTCTAAGGTGATGTCGGCATGGAACTCTGAGGGAAAGACATCATCAGCAAAGGGCAACAGTGGGCGGAAGCGCATACTCCAGGATCGTGATATCCGTGCATTAAATTGAACTGCAAGGCAAAACAGGCGAGCAACTGCAGATCAATTGACTGCAAATTTCAACCTGGGGCGCGAGCAGCCAGTTTCATCAAAAACAGTCCGCCGAGAACTCCACAGAGCGGGATACCATAGTGGTCCAACGCCCTATTAAGTGACTTTACATTGGTGTTTCCAATGTGAATAATTGATAAAAAATCAATTATATCAGTACTTTAGACTAATAATTAATTTTTCTTTTTGATTTTGCACCTTATGGTACACAGCAGTTATACTGTATGTATATATATACAGTATATGTGTGTATGTGTGTGTGTGTGTGTGTGTGTGCGTGTGCATGTGCGTGTGCGTGTGCCTGTCAGTGTGTGAGTGTGTGGATGTGCTGTAATGTGTGTGTGTGTGTGTGTCAGTGTGTGTGTGTGTGTGAATCAGTGGTTGGAAAATAAATTGAACTATTGCTCTGACATCCTTACACCACCAGTCTCTGTCTGTCATGTGATTGGTTCACATCACTGTCAGTCCCGCCCCTTATCAAAGGCACGCCCTTCGTCCCTGCACTCACAACAAGAGAAAATGGCTGAACACCGATTCTGTGATTCAACAGAAAATGAATTACATAACATACTACAAAAGAAAGATGCTCCAAACACTACAATTGTGATTAAAACGTCACTGTCACTGTTTTTCGACGATGTAAACAAATATGACGTCCGGGATACAAACTGAATTATGCAGCAGTCAGCAAGCCTGCCATATGTACCCTTAATTAAATGGCACGACAATTTAATCTGTAGGGTAGGTGGAAGTCGGTCATTTAGGAAAGGGGCGCAGCTACGGTATCCAAACTCAATGACCCAGACGATAAACGCTGTGGCATCTGAGGATTGGAGAAGCGGATGCGCTCGTTAACCTAGGGGTCATGAGCGAGGATATAAATAGGGGTCATAGCAGATGTGATCTGTTCCTTTTCTGAATGGTTAGGAAAGAACCTGAAAGGAGTCCTTGCATGTAAAAAACCCTGTGAGTGTTCTGTTAGTCTGTCTTGTAAACGTTGTTTGTTCATTTTGTTTGTCTTAAAGATTACTAACATGATCCGGAGCTGCAGCCGCAGGCCAGCATTTCACTTTCCACTGAGAACTGTCTTTTCACCACAAGCACTTAAATCACACACCGTAGGAACTGTGTCTGTGTCTTTGTGTTTTGTGTGGGTGATAAAACTGTACTTTTTTGGTTGCGGGTCAAACCCGTGGGATTTTACAAACCGAAGTGATACACACCGCTGTAATCACTTCCAGCATTATTATTTACAGGTGTTTGCCATAAGGCTCTGGACATTGTAGTAATTTATCAATAACCACCCTTGCACCTGTTAGTAACTGTCCGTGTGATTTGTACCTGCACTGCACTCACCTGTATCCACTCACCACTTTGCCACAGCTCTACATACAGGGAGTGCCTTGGTCTTGCAGTGTGGATATCACTACATTTTTATTTTGTAAGAGCCTTGCTGGTGCTGAGTACCTTGATGGCAGGGTGTGTGTGTTTATTTTGTAAGAGCCTTGCTGGTGCTGAGTACCTTGATGGCAGGGTGTGTCTTTCTGTTCCTCTCGCTGCACTCCCCCTGTATTCCTCCGTGAGTCGGGCCTTCACAGCTGTACCGGAAACGGAAACCCCTCTACATGACAAGAAGAACATCGCACTCTACATGGAATTACTTAGAATTACATTACTTTGAGAAATGTATTGCAGTGCTACTTTTAACATGTAATATTGACAAGTAATCTCATTACTTTTCAAGACCAAAAGAGAAAGAGATTACTTTTTATTACTTCATGCACTACCTACAGCTGGCAATGTTTAAAATGGAGAATGTGAATAAAAGATCAAACAATTCTGTGTAAATCTGAAGCACAATTTGTAAGTATGCAATTTGGAATCAACAATAAGGCAATATTTTGTTCACAGATGTCACGGATTACTTTGAAATTTACCCATTTCTGTTAGAATAGTGCAAATATGCATTTTTATTATCACTTAAAAATAAATACAGAAAACTTTTGCCTTATTGACTCACTACCTGTTCCACTGCATTTAAGAACCTGGCAGCCGGTTTAGTGTGCTTCTGGTGAATGATTGAACACACTGCACCATTTCTTTAAAATGTCTTCAACAAAAAATACATCAGCTGCATCAAACATAGGAAATATTTCTGCTAAATGTCGCTCTATCCAGTACAAGAAGAGGACATTTCAAATGTCGTTATTTTTACCAGAGTTTATGTTTTTATTTTGTTTGATATTTCACTGATGATGAAAATAGAATGTAGCATTTCCTGTTTTTCAGTTAAACATTTAGGAACATGCTGTGTAATAAATATCTTGAATACCTATTTTTAGAGTGTGAAAGCTGTGAAAGAAATACAGCCCTAACAATAAGTGCACTGTTGTGTGTTTTGAATGATTATTTTTGTGATTAACATTGTTGGCAAAAATAATATAAAACTAATCCATATTACTTGAAATAGAAAGTAATCAGTAATTTGTAGCAGATTATGCAGTATATTAATTGTTCAGTAATATTAACATTCCTGGATGTTTATAATTATAATTTGTTTATTTGGTTCTTGTTAGCTTTAGTGTAAATGAAAGGTGTGAACAGTGGTACTGGCTGCATGCTTGTTGCCAGGACCTGAGGCAGAGGCTGGTGGATTGCACCACTGAGCCCAGATGAGCTCAACAGGGTTCAGAAACAGAGATTAAACACAACAACGTAGGTGATTCATGCAATAGTCCTGTCCACCACTGTACAACCTGTAGCTGCATGACATGAACTTGAATAAATAGAAAGGTAGTATAGAAGTGGATCTGCCTACCTGCCTTGGCTGCTCAATAATTGTGATGCTCGGTTCCTGTGCTGGAAGAAAATGACAATACAAGTATCCTATAGTGTCTAGAATTAACGAAACATGCAATGATTTCAAATGGGTTAAGAATGTGACATGGACATGTCGGAATCTTTTTTATTTCCATAGCTTCTTTTGTCAGGCATTGCACACGAGGGCCTAGATTAAATCAACATGTATGGCACCTCCATTGCTATACTTTAGATACTATATTTGATACTCATTATTATGTGTGTAAAAACAACAGCAAACAATGATATTTACTGTAGTGAGACACCTGACATGTCATGCAACACTAGATTAAAGCAGCCATCTTTGTGCTGAATGCATGAATATTTAATTATTTATGCATTTATTTGAGGGATAACATACAAATTGTAACATTTATGACATGTCATAAGATGCACTGCACCCAGATTTAGTGATTGCATTGATAAAGAGGCTTAAACAGGATACCTGAGGACATTTCATTTCAAATGTGTTCATTGATTAGATGAGATCTGTCCATTTGTTTTCAGATAGTCCCATGACTATAAAGTAGGAGTGTAATGATAATCTGATGTCACGCTTTGATACATATTGCGAATGGCAGGTTGTGATATGTGTCACGATACATGTGATTATTCTGATGGGCTACTAATATGATGCATAACAAGATCAAATGATCATTTAACGATGGACTATTACGATAAAACTATAATTAAAAGTGATAAGGAGGGTGTGGCAGAGTGAAAGCCCTACGTGTAAATAGTGTGTGTGATACATATAGGGTTGGCAGAGAGGGGGTTAATCCTCCCTGCCAGAATACATGTGGGAATGTAGCTGGAGCCTTCATTGAATGATTGATGGTTAATTAGGCTCCAGCCACATGGGATATAAGGGAGGAGAAATCCTTTGTTAGGGGTTGGTGTGGATGTGAGTGTAACCTGAGCTGAGCTGAGCTGAGCTGAGTTGAGTTGAGTTGAGTTGAGTTGAGTTGAGTTGAGTTGAGTTGAGTTGAGTTGAGTTGAGTTGAGTTGAGTTGAGCTGAGCTGTGCTGTGCTGTGCTCTGCAGTGAAGGCAAATGCCCAGCCTGACATCAGTGTATGTACAGTAGTATCCACTGTGCCTGTTTGTTTGTTTATTTTTGTTGATTAAACATGTGCACCCAGCGCTTAGACTGTAGGTACCAAGCCTCTGAGTCTCATTCCTGACGCTATCCTGTTACAGAGGGTATTTATTAACAATAAAACACATTCTTCATTCAAGAACTATGTGGTGAACTACAATGAGCTATGCTGTGCTTTTGGTCTTGTATCTCAGTACAAACGATACTATTAAGTTACGACATATCATGTAAAGAAAGGAGCATTTTATTAATATGCAATGAATCCTTACACCCCTACAAGAGGCAGTGGCTGCACAATTGAAGTGTGAACCAGCCAACACTCCCATGGTCCCAGCCTCACTCTGGGAGCCAATGAAAGGCTGATACAGGTTGTAAAAATATACCAGCAAATGCTTTCCAAAGCTATAATGTGGATCTTAAAAACTCTGCAGTTCAGAAAAAAACAAGTACAATGAACAAACAATCTGAGAAATACAGAGGAGAGTAATGCAGCAATGAATCTGAGAAATACAGAGGAGAGTAATGCAGCAATGAATCTGAGAAATACAGAGGAGAGTAATGCAGCAATGAATAATATGAGAAATACAGGGGAGAGTAATGCAACAATGAACAAACAATCTGAGAAATACAGAGGAGAGTAATGCAACAATGAACAATCTGAGAAATACAGAGGAGAGTAATGCAGCAATGAACAAACAATCTGAGAAATACAGAGGAGAGTAATGCAACAATGAACAATCTGAGAAATACAGAGGAGAGTAATGCAGCAATGAACAAACAATCTGAGAAATACAGAGGAGAGTAATGCAACAATGAATAATCTGAGAAATACAGAGGAGAGTAATGCAACAATGAACAATCTGAGAAATACAGAGGAGAGTAATGCAGCAATGAATAATCTGAGAAATACAGAGGAGAGTAATGCAGCAATGAACAAACAATCTGAGAAATACAGAGGAGAGTAATGGAGCAATGAACAAATAATCTGAGAATTACAGAGGAGAGTAATGCAACAATGAACAATCTGAGAAATACAGAGGAGAGTAATGCAGCAATGAACAATCTGAGAAATACAGAGGAGAGTAATGCAGCAATGAACAATATCATAAGACCTGCCCCACACCAGGGCACTGAAACACCTCTTTAATATCATAAGACCTGCCCCACACCAGGGGGGCACTGAAACACCTCTTTAATATCATAAGACCTGTCCCACACCAGGGGGGCACTGAAACACCTCTTTAATATCATAAGACCTGCCCCACACCAGGGGGCACTGAAACACCTCTTTAATATCATAAGACCTGTCCCACACCAGGGGGGCACTGAAACACCTCTTTAATATCATAAGACCTGCCCCACACCAGGGCACTGAAACACATCTTTAATATCATAAGACCTGCCCCACACCAGGGCACTGAAACACATCTTTAATATCATAAGACCTGCCCCACACCAGGGCACTGAAACACCACTTTAATATCATAAGACCTGCCCCACACCAGGGCATTGAAACACCTCTTTAATATCATAAGACCTGCCCCACACCAGGGCACTGAAACACCTCTTTAATATCATAAGACCTGCCCCACACTAGGGGGGCACTGATACACCTCTTTAATATCATAAGACCTGCCCCACACCAGGGCATTGAAACACCTCTTTAATATCATAAGACCTGCCCCACACTAGGGGGGCACTGATACACCTCTTTAACATCATAAGACCTGCCCCACACCAGCGCACTGAAACACATCTTTAATATCATAAGACCTGCCCCACACCAGGGCATTGAAACACCTCTTTAATATCATAAGACCTGCCCCACACCAGGGCACTGAAACACCTCTTTAATATCATAAGACCTGCCCCACACCAGGGCATTGAAACACCTCTTTAATATCATAAGACCTGCCCCACACCAGGGCACTGAAACACATCTTTAATATCATAAGACCTGCCCCACACCAGGGCACTGAAACACCACTTTAATATCATAAGACCTGCCCCACACCAGGGCACTGAAACACCACTTTAATATCATAAGACCTGCCCCACACCAGGGCACTGAAACACCTCTTTAATATCATAAGACCTGCCCCACACCAGGGCATTGAAACACCTCTTTAATATCATAAGACCTGCCCCACACTAGGGGGGCACTGATACACCTCTTTAATATCATAAGACCTGCCCCACACCAGGGCATTGAAACACCTCTTTAATATCATAAGACCTGCCCCTCACCAGGGCACTGAAACACCTCTTTAATATCATAAGACCTGCCCCACACCAGGGCACTGAAACACCACTTTAATATCATAAGACCTGCCCCACACCAGGGCACTGAAACACCACTTTAATATCATAAGACCTGCCCCACACCAGGGCACTGAAACACCTCTTTAATATCATAAGACCTGCCCCACACCAGGGCATTGAAACACCTCTTTAATATCATAAGACCTGCCCCACACTAGGAGGGCACTGATACACCTCTTTAACATCATAAGACCTGCCCCACACCAGCGCACTGAAACACCTCTTTAATATCATAAGACCTGCCCCTCACCAGGGCACTGAAACACCTCTTTCTGGACAGTCCATATTCAAGTACATGCTGTCTATCACAAGGTATCACAAGGACTGTCGCATCTCAGCAGTGAAATATATATATATAAAGATGTTCCCTTTACAACAGAGCAATGTTGGGCAATGTTGGGATGCCGAGGTCCTCCTACAACACGTAATCAAAGATCAACAATAACGGGCTAATCTTAACCTTTTACTAAAGCAGTGACAGCGAGCTGTAAACCCTGATCAGCATGTCATTAATGTGAGCTAAATACACCTGCTGATTGCGTCTATACTGTGAATTACACAATACAACGCTGAGTCTGTCCTTCATCACTGTAACATGATGTGCTACACTCTCAAAGCTCTTACAAGAAATTGACAGTTTTCTTTTCAAAAAGGAAAATTGCACCCAATCAGACATTTCCCTGGGGTCTTGTAAGGAGTCTTTCTCATTTCAGAACTGTAATTAGGGTTTGTTTCTTTAAGGCAAAACGTGCTTGTGATAATTTGGAGTAATGCTTTAGTCCATAATATTGTATGCTCAGTTTCATGAAAAGTGGTAAAGAAAATGGTAGTACCAGTCATACAATTCAGTAAAAAGAGCTTTTCCATTGAAATGATGTTAAAATACTCGGATAAAGACATCTAGTTCAGTAAATACAGCAGGTGTTTACTTCTTATGCCTCTATTAAACGATGAACAAAAAATGAAATTGATCACAGCTGCCTTACGCAGTGAATCAGTGAAACCCCTCTGGTTTGTTCTATAAATACAGTACCAGTATGTTTTTAATTTTCTGCTGCTAAACGTCCCTTGGAAAATCCCTTAACACCAAAGTAGTTCCCATCTTCTGTAAAAGCTCAGCGATACCTATATAGATGCAATATCTCACTACAAATCATGCTTGTCATTTCTTTTTAGGAATATCTCACAGAATATTGACAACAATATTGTAGAAACGTTGTTTCAAGCACAGCTGTTTCTTTGCCAGGAATAGTTGCTGTCTACACTTTGACTTGTTATGAAGTACAAACATGTTTTCATTTCTTTATAGAGCATACTGTACCTTTAGTCTTCGCGCAGACACACAGTCTTGCTTCCTGAGCTTGTTATGACGAGTCTCTTTAGTCTTCTCACAGACACGCAGTCTTGCTTCCTGAGCTTGTTATGACGAGTCTCTTTAGTCTTCGTGCAGACACAGTCTTGCTTCCTGAGCTTGTTATGACGAGTCTCTTTAGTCTTCTCGCAGACACACAGTCTTGCTTCCTGAGCTTGTTATGACGAGTCTCTTTAGTCTTCTCGCAGACACACAGTCTTGCTTCCTGAGCTTGTTATGACGAGTCTCTTTAGTCTTCGCGCAGACACACAGTCTTGCTTCCTGAGCTTGCTATGACGAGTCTCTTTTGTACACATCTTGCTAACACCGCGATTCTGAAACTAAGGTTTGAACAAACTGTGTGGCAGCTGTTTTTGGTTATTCAAAACAATTATCTGATGTGTTATTGGTTAATAAATCACACTGGAATGTTCTAAACGGATGCACAGTTCCACCCTGGTCATGTCAGACAAAGAGCAAGATTTAATTCAATGTTAAGAAACAAAAGAAAAACATTATAGTGGTGATTCCTGATTCGAAATGCATGTATGCAAGATTATTACTGCTAATATTAATAATAGTAGCAATAATATTACACTTAAATTTACCGCAGTATATTTGCTCAGTAATTCTGCAGTTTTCTCTGTGGTCATACTGTGCTATTACCAGTTTCCTATGACTTACCGAGGTTTTTTTTTAAATTTTTAAATTTGCCTTATCGCCTATCTGTGCTTTACAATGCTTTCACTATAATGTATTACACTTTGCTATGTTTTTACTCTTGTAAACTATGGTATAAGGAAACAAAAACAATAATAACGATATTACGAATAATAATCTAAATACTATGACTACTACTAATATTGATATTAATACTCATTTTATTAATATTTATAGGCAGAAACGCACTACAAAGCCCCACACACATTGTCAGCTGTTTGATTTTCAGAACCTACATGAGATCTGCCACAGTCAGGGTCAATACTGTGGATGAGATCTGCCAGTCAGGGACAATGGATGGAACCCCTGCTTTAAGAGCACATGAGTAGGGGTCAGAGGAGGAGGTACTGACTGAGGATGGAACCCCTGATTCATGTGCATGTGAGTCAGGGTCAGAGGAGGTAGTGACTGAGGATGGAACCCCTGATTCAAGTGCACATGAGTCAGGGTCAGAGGAGGAGGTAGTGACTGAGGATGGAACCCCTGATTCATGTGCACATGAGTCAGGGTCAGAGGAGGAGGTAGTGACTGAGGATGGAACCCCTGATTCATGTGCACATGAGTCAGGGTCAGAGGAGGAGGTAGTGACTGAGGATGGAACCCCTGATTCATGTGCACATGAGTCAGGGTCAGAGGAGGAGGTAGTGACTGAGGATGGAACCCCTGATTCAAGAGCACGTGAGTCAGGGTCAGAGGAGGAGGTAGTGACTGAGGATGGAACCTCTGATTCATGTGCATGTGAGTCAGGGTCAGAGGAGGTAGTGACTGAGGATGGAACCCCAGATTCAAGAGCACATGAGTCAGGGTCAGAGGAGGTAGTGAGTGAGGATGGAACCCCTGATTCATGTGCACATGAGTCAGGGTCAGAGAAGGTAGTGACTGAAGATGGAACCCCTGATTCATGTGCACGTGGGTCAGGGTAAGAGGAGGAGGTAGTGACTGAGGATGGAACCCCTGATTCATGTGCACGTGGGTCAGGGTCAGAGGAGGAGGTAGTGACTGAGGATGGAACCCCTGATTCATGTACCACGTGAGTCAGGGTCAGAGGAGGAGGTAGTGAATGAGGATGGAACCCCTGATTCATGTGCACGTGAGTCTGGCTCCATCAGTGAGTAGACAGCTCGAGCCAGTCAACACAAGCTGAGTGGAATTGTAGGCTGATTGAGGCCTGGTGGTGCTTGACAGTGTGGTTTTAAAAATAAATCACATACAAGTTTAATCAAAGGGAGGGGCTGATATGTCTGGTTCCCTTGGCTTATACTGGAGGTAATAACTTGAAAATAGCTGTTGATTTATAGTGGGAACCACATGTTCTGAAATACATCTGTTCACCAGCAGGTGTCACCCACTGAAGATCGCATCACTACGGAGGACCATCTATAGTAGGCCATAATGGAAATATTGTTACATTCTACTTTGATCAAACCAACTAAGTTGATGACGACCGTTATTTCAGTAAGAAATGTTAATCAAAAACAAACAAATAGCCTATTTCAAACAAACTAGATATTTTTGATTGAAATACGTTTTGGGGGTGCACTTTAAAAACAAAATGTAGGCTACGATTAATAATAATATTCGAACATTGCTTCTGTGGCAGGATGGCTTGCAGTGATGAGGTGTGGTGATGTCACGGACCAGGAAGTAACTGAACCAAAACAATGAATGGGCGGGTGAAGCTGAACGCTTCTGCGGTCAGCGTTTAATAAATAATAATACAAAACAAAAGATTTAAACAAATAACAAAACACAAAACAAAAAGGCGTGATGGCCAAACAAATAAACAGAAACAAGTATATTTTAAGTATAGCAATTGTTTTGCTTTCTTTTGCTTTCACTCGCTCTCCCGTGTTCTCCCGTACTCCCCTCTGTACACTCTGTCCCGCAGCACGGTCAGCTGCAGGTTCTTATACTCTGGCCGAGGGGTTAACTAGCTGTTAATTATTTTATTACCCCTCGGCCACAGTCTGCACGCGTTTGGTAAGGATGTGAGACTGTCAGCTAGTTAAATAATCAGTAGCTGATCAGTCATGCATCCTCACGGGGTTTTTAAATATACAAACACATTAACAAAAGACGCGGCGCATTTATCCGCGCCGCAAACAAAAATACAAATAATAATAAATAAATACATAGGGGCGGGACACTCCGCCACACATGCCCCCCCTTGTGCGCAGCACACATGGCCTTTTCAGCCACCTCCCCCCTTAGTCCCCAAAGTCCCGGCTAGCAGTCCCGACCCAGGAACAGGGGCAGCAACGGGCCAAAGAACAGCCGTAGCGTTCGATGGCGCGCACAGCCCGGCTCCTCTGGCCAAAAAATTTTGGGGTGGTCTCCAGACCTGCCCCCTTCTTCATGGCCGGCAGCTCCCTCCGTGGGGCTCCGGACACCCTCACTCCTGCAGCGAATTGCTGCGGGGGAGCTGGTCTCCTGACCTCCCCCCCCTTCTTCCTGGCTGGCAGCTCCCCTCCGTGGGGCTCCGGCCACCCGTTCTCTTGCAGCGAAATTGCTGCGGGGGGAGCTGGTCTCCTGACCTCCGCCCCCTTCTTCATGGCTGGCAGCTCCCCTTCATGGAGCTCCAGCCACAGTATTTCCTGCCGCGAAAGTGCGGCTGGGAGAGCTGGTCTTCTGACCTCCCCCCCCTTCTTCGTGGCCGGCAGCTGTCCTTCATGGGGCTCCAGCCACAGTATTTCCTGCCGCATGGCAGGACTGGTAGCGACCCCAGGCAAAACAAGACCCTCAGGAGGAGATGGCAGCAGCTGCAGACCCTCGGCAGGTGACGGCAGCAGCAGCGGACCCTCTGCAGGCGACGGCAGCGGACCCTCGGGAGGCGACGGCAGCAGCAGCGGACCCTCCGGAGGCGAACTCGGGAGGGGAGCCCCTGGCCATGGAGGCGGCAGCGGGAGCTCCACTTCTCCCTCGTACCCTGTAACTGGTGGCTCTCCAGGCGATGCGGAGCAACAGGCAGCCCCAGGCGATGCGGAGCAACAGACAGCCCTAGGCGATGTGGAGCAACAGGCAGCCCCGGGCGATGCAGAGCAACAGGCAGCCTTTGGCGGTGCGAAGCAGGCATCCTTGGGCGGTGCGATCCAGGCATCCTTGGGTGGTGCGAGGCAGGCATCCTTGGGCGGTGCGAGGCAGGGCAGGAGCAATTCTTCCCATGACGGTGGATGTGGAACCAGCAGGTATTCACCCTCTGCTGGTGGAGGTGGGAGGGGCAAGCAGTCCTCCCACGACGGCTGAGGCGGAACCAGCAGGCATTCACCTTCTGCTGGTGGAGCTGGGAGCGGCAAGCAGTCCTCCCACAGCGGTTGAGGCGGAACCAGCAGGTATTCACCCTCTGCTGGTGGAGGTGGGAGGGGCAAGCAGTACTCCCACAGCGGTTGAGGCGGAACCAGCAGGTATTCACCCTCTGCTGGTGGAGGTGGCGGAGGCAGCTCCTGCTGCTCTGCCGCTGGCGGTGGTGGAGACAGAGGCAGCTCCTGCTGCTCTGCTCCTGGCGGTGGTGGAGACAGAGGCAGCTCCTGCTACTCTGCTCCTGGCGGTGGTGGAGACAGAGGCAGCTCCTGCTGCTCTGCTCCTGGCGGTGGTGGAGACAGAGGCAGATCCTGCTGCTCTGCTCCTGGCGGTGGTGGAGACAGAGGCAGATCCTGCTGCTCTGCTCCTGGCGGTGGTGGAGACAGAGGCAGCTCCTTGCTGCTCTGCTCCTGGCGGTGGTGGAGACAGAGGCAGCTCCTGCTGCTCTGCTCCTAGTGCTGGAGACGGCGGCGAGGGCTCCTCACCCTCTGGCGCTGGAGACGGCAGCAATGGCTCCTCTCCCTCTGGTGCTGGAGACGGCAGCAATGGCTCCTCTCCCTCTGGTGCTGGAGACGGCAGCAATGGCTCCTCTCCCTCTGGCGCTGGAGACGGCAGCAATGGCTCCTCTCCCTCTGGCGCTGGAGACGGCAGCAATGGCTCCTCTCCCTCTGGCGCTGGAGACGGCAGCAATGGCTCCTCTCCCTCTGGCGCTGGAGACGGCAGCAATGGCTCCTCTCCCTCTGGCGCTGGAGATGGCAGCAATGGCTCCTCTCCCTCTGGCGCTGGAGACGGCAGCAATGGCTCCTCTCCCTCTGGCGCTGGAGACGGCAGCAATGGCTCCTCTCCCTCTGGCGTCCACGTTATCCCTCTCAGGCTCCGCCAGCCAGTCCCAGATCCCCTCTGAGGAGAGTGGACCAGTCCGCCTCGGAAGATGCAGAGGCAGCTCCTGCTCCTTTCCCTTGGATGGTGGTGGTGGAGGTGAAACCAGCAGGTATTCTTCCCCTGCTAGTGGAGCCTTGGGCTGTGGACGCCGCCTCCCCTCTTGTGCTGTGGACGGACCGACTCTTCATCCTCCGGTTCCTGCTCTGGGCCATCTTCCACCCACATGGGCGCAGGATGTTCAGGCTCCTCCCTCACCTGCCATGGAGGGGGTTGGTCAGGTGCTACATGCCCGACCTCACCAATGGCGACGCACCATTCCTCACCCCTCAGACAGGTGAGGCAGACGTCCAGCACAGCAGAGACCCAGCGGGACTTGCGACCAGCCCCGTGCTGTTGCACTTGCTGCTGCTGTTTCCTCCTTCCACTTCTTCCCATTATTTATTTGAGAAAAAAAAGCCAAACAAACAAAAAAAACGCACTTTTCTGTCCTGGTCCGGCTCCTGGAGGCGTTGTCTGTCCCACGCAGGACACCATATGTGGCAGGATGGCTTGCAGTGGTGACGTCACGGACCAGGAAGTAACTGAACCAAAACAATGAATGGGCGGTTGAAGCTGAACGCTTCTGCGGTCAGCGTTTAATAAATAATAATACAAAACAAAAGATTTAAACAAATAACAAAACACAAAACAAAAAGGCGTGATGGCCAAACAAATAAACAGAAACAAGTATATTTTAAGTATAGCAATTGTTTTGCTTTCTTTTGCTTTCGCTCGCTCTCCGTGTTCTCCTGCACTCTCTGTACACTCTCTCCGCAGCACGGTCAGCTGCAGGTTCTTATACTCTGGCCGAGGGGTTAACTAGCTGTTAATTATCTTATTACCCTCGCCACAGTCTGCATCGTTAGGTAGGATGCGTGACTGTCAGCTAGTTAAATAATCAGTAGCTGATCAGTCACGCATCCTCACAGGGTTTTTAAATATACAAACACATTAACAAAAGACGCAGCGCTTTTATCCGCGCCGCAAACAAAAATACAAATAATAATAAATAAATACATAGGGGCGGGACACTCCGCCACAGCTTCACATGTATTCAAAGAATAAAACATATCTGTGTCTGCCCGAAATTACATAATTGATAGAATTTAGAAATAAGTATTACAGCGTGTTTTACCTTGCACTGATTTACCACCTTGCTTGAATTTGTGCAGCAGTGAAAAATAGTTCTGTCTGATGTGTAGAATGAATATATAAAATCCAGAGGATCAACACAGCTGATCTTGAGAGCCTAAACCCAGAGGATCAACACAGCTGATCTTCAGAACGCCTAAACCCAGAGGATCAACACAGCTGATCTTCAGAACGCCTAAACCCAGAGGATCAACACAGCTGATCTTGAGAGCCTAAACCCAGAGGATCAACACAGCTGCTCTTGAGAGCCTTTTTTCACATTTACAGTTTTTTCTGCGCACGCACGAAACTCAGTCTACGGTTACAAATCTTTTTGCGCACGCACGAAACTCGGTCTACGGTTACAAATCTTTTTGAGAGTGATTTCACGCTCAAAAAAGAAAAACTGCAAATGCGTAGCTCAGACAGCCTAGTTGATTGTCGGCACTGTCGATCGGTCATTGTTCATCACAGCCAACATGGCGCAGGGTGGGGTAAAAGCCGCAACGAGCCGGAACGGTACTTTAATGAATTCAATTGCTTTAAAAAACAGCATAACAAGTTACAGACATATGAGGAGAATATTTTAACAATCGGAACCGATTAATAACGCGCTGTCATTAACCCGTTCCGGGCCAGAACCCTCTTTTTTATCACCAAAAAGCTGAAACGCAGTTTGTAATTGTAAAACGCAGTTTGTAACTGTAAAATGGGAAAAAATACAATTACGGTTCTAATTTACACTTACGAAACTCAGCCTACGCTACAAATCTGCTTTCTGCTCGCTCGCCACTTTTGAGAGTGAAATTGCTCTAAAAATACGAAGCGCCAGAAACGAGTTTGTAACCGTAAAATGAAAAAAATACAACCTCTCAATTTTTTTCACTTACGGTTCTAATTTACACTTACGGTTCTATTCTGCTGCGCCGACTCCTTTTCACATTTACAGTTTTTTCTGCGCAATCACGAAACTCAGTCTACGGTTACAAATCTTTTTGTGCACGCACGAAACTCGGTCTACGGTTACAAATCTTTTTGAGAGTGATTTCACGCTCAAAAAAGAAAAACTGCAAATGCGTAGCTCAGGCAGCCTAGTTGATTGTCGGCACTGTCGATCGGTCATTGTTCATCACAGCCAACATGGCGCAGGATGGGGTAAAAGCCGCAACGAGCCGGAACGGTACTTTAATGAATTCAATTGCTTTAAAAAACAGCATAACAAGTTACAGACATATGAGGAGAATATTTTAACAATCAGAACCGATTAATAACGCGCTGTCATTAACCCGTTCCGGGCCAGAACCCTCTTTTTATCACCAAAAAGCTCCCGGAACACTGGGTTCCGAAGGTGCAAAGACGACTTAAATTATACACACAATACAACTAAGTGGGAACAACATAACACTATTGAAAAAACCCACCGAACCGACCTTTAACTGCCCATTCAATGCAATAAACAGCTGTATAGACAAAACCGGACGGAACACAGGGTTCCGAAGCTGGAAAAAGAGTATGAAAATAATACACGCAATACAACTAAGTGGGAAAAACATAACACTATTGAAAAAACCCACCGAACCGACCTTTAACTGACCATTCCGTACACTGGATGTTTTTGTAGACTGAATGATGAGAATATAGGGGTTAGAGAACATCAGCTTGCTCCTGGGTTCCCATGCGCTTCTTCTTGGTCCATGCATCACTAATAGAGAGAGAATTTGTCCATATTACTAGATGTACATATTTTAAGAGTCATAATATAAGAAACATGTGTGTATACTTTTAAGACGTTGACTGTGTAACCACATAGAAATTGTTGATTGTTCACTTTAACAAGCTAGTGTTGTTGATGAGACTGTTTTTAGAGTGAGATGCAAAAGCAGCAGTAGTAAATGTGTGATATTAAGATTGCAATGTAAAACGAGTGAGATGTAGGTCGGATTGTTAAACTGTTTCTCATTTTTAACGTGGTATCTGTTGGGCATGATGAGATTGGGGTTTCATTAGCCTTTAATGTAAGATACAACCCCTGTAGGTACGAATGAGGCGGAGAATGGCAGATTTTTTTTACAACACATCTCAATCAAGCCAGTGTTTATTAAATTAATAAGAAAAAGGTAACGGGAACTCGGAGCAAATAAAAGTTATTTGTAAACCCCGGTGGCCACTACAAAGCCCACTAATAAACCCCCCAGATAACCCCACAATCACACTCCACACCCGTGCTCACAATATCCAGCCATTCAGTAATTGCTCCCTCCCTCCAACAATAGGTCCCAACACACCCTGCCCAAAACACCTCCTCCTCCTGTTACATTAGTAAACGTGCTCCCTCTGTGCACAGAATATTATAGGCTACAGTGTAATAATTAGACGAATTGTCATGCACTCGGCTAAGAATGACATAAGAGCGAGTGAATTAGCAAGGTATTCGATAAAGCCTGGGTAAGGTGGCCCAGTGGTTAAAGACAAAGGCTTCATACTAGGTGGTTCCCGGTTCAAATCCCTCCTCACACAGCGTGTGACCCAGAGCAAACCACTTAATCTCCTTGTGCTCCGTCCTTAAGACGTAAAACCGAGGTCCTATTGGAGGTGACTGTGATACATAGTTCACCCATAGTCTCTGGAAGTCGCTTCGGATAGAAGCGTCTTCTAAAATGACTAATTAATAATAATTAAGAGACAAAACTGCTTGACGCAGAGACTCCAGACCGCGCCCAACTTCCCATTGAGAACGGGTAATAACCATTTGTTTTGACTGCTATGGCTTAATATTGTTTGGTACTGGAAGTTAAATAATAAAGGTTTTGCTGATTGATGGGCTACACTTGCGTTAAGTGTCTGATTATTACTAATACCTTCCGGGAATGTTCTAAAACATTCGTGAGGTTTAAAAATCTTACACTCTTGAAAAAGTTATTCCAAGAAACCGTATTTCAGGGGCTCCAAATAGTATACAAAGAACTTTTTTAAACAGCAGGCTAAACAACCATAAATACACATTGAAATCTCGAAAGATTAATAAGAAACCGTAAAACTCAAAAATAACCCCCAGGGGTTCTAATCTATATAGCCGTCTAATACTGAAAAGCCATGCAAATTGATTAAAAATCACAGGTTTTGTGCATGGCTCCACATTTGAAAGCCATATATTCAATTAGACTTCAACAGTAAATACCGCGTTAGTGACTAAACATTCTGCTACCGTTTAGCAATAAAGGTCATACTGTAGCGAGGGCTAAACTGGGTTTAAAATATAATTTATGGTAGCCGTCTACGCCACTGAAGGCACTACCTTCAGATTAAGTTAAAGATTTTAGGTTGTTAGCACCAGCTTATTTTATTTGGGCCAGAGGATAAGGTCTTTACCAAGTACAACACAAACACACAATAAAAATGCCAGGGATGTAAAATAGTCAAATTTATTTAAAACACAATTTCGTTTCAATTCTCATATTGCACAAACTATTGCTGTCTGTTAGTTGCAGCGTTTCAGCCAAATACTTTTACTCGTTCTTTCTCAGGCATTACACTGTTCATAGTTTAATATAGCAGCAACTCATTTAGAGCAAGAATACATTGTTTAATTTCTCTCTCGTATTCAGACACACACACACACACACACACACACACACAGCACTAGACAAGACAGGAGGTTCCCAAATTAAACAGACATAAAAACAAAACTGTTTGTTTGTTTATTTATTCTGTTTATTTTATTTTATTTATTTATGCATATGACATACAATGTAAAAACGAATTAATTTTTTTGAAGAAGTAAATGGGAAATGCATCAAGGTTTCTGTATTTGAAGTCACCCTGCATAATATTAAAATCTAAACTGTTTTGCTTTGTTTGCTCATTTTTCCTTACATGTTGTAAACTACATAATTGTAAGGTAGTGTGTTTGCTTGCCTTTGTATCAAATATAGGCCTATGTACATATATGAACATGTTAAATACATTTAAAGACATTTTTTATCATTGTAAGTAAGAAGAACAAAAAAGTTGTGCAAAAAATAAATGTGAAACTGTTGCAGCTATATATACGTGTTATTATTTTTTTAATCACATATAACTGTTACAGTTAGGGGCTACCAGCAATTCTAGACCTTTGCAATTGTTCTACTTGTGCAAATACTGTTACTTTATCACCTCCTTCCCAGCAAAGTAGAAAGAAGGCCTCACTATATACCGCTATAAAGAAAATACAAAAATGATGTTAATCAATATGGGTCTGCTAAAATAATATATATATACAGAACTGTGCAAAAGTTTTAGGCAGGTGTGAAAAAATGCTGTAAAGTAAGAATGCTTTCAAAAATAGACATGTTAATAGATTATATTTATCAATTAACTAAATGCAAAGTGAGTGAACAGAAGAAAAATCTAAATCAAATCCATATTTGGTGTGACCACCCTTTGCCTTCAAAACAGCATCAAGCATCAATTCTTCTAGGTGCACTTGCACACAGTTTTTGAAGGAACTCGGCAGGTAGGTTGGCCCAAACATTTTGGAGAACTAACCACAGTTCTTCTGTGGATTTAGGCAGCCTCAGTTGCTTCTCTCTCTTCATGTAATCCCAGACAGACGCGATGATGTTGAGATCAGGGCTCTGTGGGGGCCATACCATCACTTCCAGGACTCCTTGTTCTTCTTTACGTTGAAGATAGTTCTTAATGACTTTCGCTGTATGTTTGGGGTCGTTGTCATGCTGCAGAATAAATTTGGGGCCAATCAGATGCCTCCCTGATGGTATTGCATGATGGATAAGTATCTGCCTGTACTTCTCAGCATTGAGGAGACCATTAATTCTGACCAAATCCCCAACTCCATTTGCAGAAATGCAGCCCCAAACTTGCAAGGAACCTCCACCATGCTTCACTGTTGCCTGCAGACACTCATTCGTGCACGCTCTCCAGCCCTTCGCGAACAAACTGCCTTCTGCTACAGCCAAATATTTCAAATTTTGACTCATCAGTCCAGAGCACCTGCTGCCATTTTTCTGCACCCCAGTTCCTGTGTTTTCCTGCATAGTTGAGTCGCTTGGCCTTGTTTCCACGTCGGAGGTATGGCTTTTTGGCTGCAAGTCTTCCATGAAGGCCACTTCTGACCAGACTTCTCCGGACAGTAGATGGGTGTACCAGGGTCCCACTGTTTTCTGCCAGTTCTGAGCTGATGGCACTGCTGGACATCTTCCAATTGCAAAGGGAAGTAAGCATGATGTGTCTTTCATCTGCTGCAATAAGTTTCCTTGGCCGACCACTGCGTCTACGGTCCTCAACGTTGCCCGTTTCTTTGTGCTTCTTCAAAAGAGCTTGGACAGCACATCTGGAAACCCCTGTCTGCCTTATATAATAGAGAGAGAGAGAGAGAGAGAGAGAGAGAGAGAGAGAGAGAGAGAGAGAGAGAGAGAGAGAGAGAGAGAGAGAGAGAGATCATTTAAAAACAAAATAAATACAGTTTTATTACCCGGAATGGTCAGTTAAAGGTCGGTTCTGTGGGTTTTTTCAATAGTGTTATGTTTTTCCCACTTAGTTGTATTGTGTGTATTATTTTCATACTCTTTTTCCAGCTTCGGAACCCCGTGTTCCGTCCGGTTTTGTCTATACAGCTGTTTATTGCATTGAATGGGCAGTTAAAGGTCGGTTCGGTGGGTTTTTTCAATAGTGTTATGTTGTTCCCACTTAGTTGTATTGTGTGTATAATTTAAGTCGTCTTTGCACCTTCGAACCCAGTGTTCCGGAGCTTTTGGTGATAAAAGAGGGTTCTGGCCCGAACGGGTTAATGACAGCGCGTTATTAATCGGTTCTGATTGTTAAAATATTCTCCTCATATGTCTGTAACTTGTTATGCTGTTTTTTAAAGCAATTGAATTCATTAAAGTACCGTTCCGGCTCGTTGCGGCTTTTACCCCACCCTGCGACATGTTAGCTGTGATGAACAACGACCGATCGACAGTGCCGACAATCAACTAGGCTGCCTGAGCTACGCATTTGCAGTTTTTCTTTTTTGAGCGTGAAATCACTCTCAAAAAGATTTGTAACCGTAGACCAAGTTTCGTGCGTGCACAAAAAGATTTGTAACCGTAGACTGAGTTTCGTGATTGCGCAGAAAAAAACTGTAAATGTGAAAAGGGAGTCGAGCGCGCGCAGAATAGAACCGTAAGTGTAAATTAGAACCGTAAGTGAAAAAATTGAGAGGTTGTATTTTTTCATTTTACGGTTACAAACTACGTTTCTGCGCTCGTATTTTTAGAGCAATTTCACTCTCAAAAGTGGCGAGCGAGCAGAAAGCAGATTTGTAAGCGTAGGCTGAGTTTCGTAAGTGTAAATTAGAACCGTAATTGTATTTTTTCCCATTTTACAGTTACAAACTGCGTTTTACAATTACAAACTCCGTTTTACAATTACAAACTGCGTTTCTGCGCACACGGATTTTTGATAGCTATTTCACGCCATATTCCTGCTTCTGTCTGACGTCACGTCTCAGCCAATCCTGCCACACGGACTTTGAAACTTCCATAACGCCACTATTTTGATGGGCATTCTTTTTTTTATTAGGGATGGAGCCATTCTATCTTTTTTTTGTTATGTATGCAAGTTCTGATTTTGTATGCACAATGCGACTTCATATTGAAGCAGAGGTAGGGGCTGACACATTGTTTTTACTAGATTTTGTACATGCTGAGTTTCCAGTTCAGTATAATATGTATTTGTGTAGTTTATATGTGTGTTGTTTTTTTTGCTTTACATTATGTTCATGTATGTGGGCTGCATGTGCACTCCTTCCCACCTGCTGTGTGTGCTGCATTGCTCAAGGCTTAAGGCAGGTGAGACAGGTTGGCTGTTGGGCAGATCAGGAGTCACACAAGCAGTTAAGTGCCTGGTGGCACACTTATAACCATAGAAAATAAATTAAACAAACCCCCCTTTTTAGCAGGTCTTTCTACAGTGAAATGTGCTCTTTAAGTAGAGACACATAACGACACAGGCAGCTGTCTTTTCACCAGTAGTTTCTTTCATTAATGCCTTCCCAGACAGGATAGTCCTTTATACCACATTTACACTAGCTTCTTTTAAGCCAGCTTTGAGCTGGCTTAGCTCTTAGGATGGCTGTTTTTTGTAGTGTAAACACTTCCATCCTAATTCCAGCTATCACAAAAGCGACCTGCTCCAGAGGGTAGCTTTGTGACGGCTTTTTGCTCTACTGTGAACACAGCGGTCCCTGAGCCTGCTCACGCAGAGGCACAGTGTGTGAGCAACGCCCTCAGTGCTGTCTCCTTGGGAACAGAACGCACAAACACTCTCAGCTGAAGGCCACTGTAGCAAGCTCAATGCTACTTAATGTGGGTGGACAAACTCACCCACCTGTCCCTTTAAGTAGGGTCAGTAGCCTGGCCTGGTTAAACTTCAATTCCCATAGTTCCTTTCAAACCTCCTCTGTTCATCCTCTCTCCCCATTGGCTCATTCAAATCTCCACTCCTCCAATCACAGCTCGTAAGAGGCCAGCACATGTTCAAAGGCTGATTACTTAGAGCTGGAGGGAGATTTCCTTAGTCTGAGGAAAATTGTTATCAAACCACAGCATTTTCAAACTTAACCTCAGTGTACTTAAACTATTTAGATAAAACTGATGTATCCTTTCTGATTTTTGAACTTTGTCTAAACTCTTTTCTTTTGTTCACTGTTGCTTGTTTAAGTTTAGCTGTAGATTCAAGGTCTGTTTAGTGTTTGTTGTTTTTGGGTGTGGCAGTCTCCATTTTCTACGTCTCCTGATTTTTTTCTAATCAATTGTTACACCGTTCAACCCATCACAACCGGACCAGCTTACCATTTTCAACGATCTAAATTTTTTCCTCAACCTTCACATTCAGCATCATTGCCTTGTTTACTGGACTCATTTCAGGACTTCATCATTGTCTTGTTTACTGGACTCATTTCAGGACTTCATCATTGCTTTGTTTACTGGACTCATTTCAGGACTTCATCATTGTCTTGTTTACTGGACTCATTTCAGGACTTCATCATTGTCTTGTTTACTGGACTCATTTCAGGACTTCATCATTTGGTGAGATTATTCCTTTTTTTGGTTTGTTGGATTTTTCTACTTTCATTTGCTACTTTTGGTTTTCGTTATTTTTTGGTTTTGTTATTTCGTTATTTTGTGTGGATTTCAATTACACTGCTGGTACTAGACTTGTTGGGCCTACCTGTCATTCACCATTGCCACGGAGGCTGTTAAATGTGATTGTTTTCATGTCATTGTTTTTCATCTGTACTTATTTCATTTGTCTTTGTCTTTCTCTGTGTGTGTGTCTGTCTGGGTGTTGTGTTTGTCAGTGTGGGTCTGTCTTTCTCTGTGTATGTGTGTGTGTCTGTCTGGGTGTTGTGTTTCAGTGTAGGTCTGTCTTTCTCTGTGTGTGTGTGTGTGTGTGTGTGTGTGTGTGTGTGTGTCTGGGTGTTGTGTTTCAGTGTGGGTCTGTCTTTCTGTGTGTGTGTGTGTGTCTGTCTGTCTGGGTGTTGTGTTTGTCAGTGTGGGTCTGTCTTTCTCTGTGTGTGTGTGTGTGTCTGGGTGTTGTGTTTGTCAGTGTCGGTCTGTCTTTCTCTGTGTGTGTGTGTGTGTCTGTCTGTCTGGGTGTTGTGTTTGTCAGTGTCGGTCTGTCTTTCTCTGTGTGTGTGTGTCTGTCTGGGTGGTGTTTGTCAGTGTCGGTCTGTCTTTCTCTGTGTGTGTGTGTCTGTCTGGGTGTTGTGCTTGTCAGTGTGGGTCTGTCTTTCTGTGTGTGTGTGTGTGTGTGTCTGTCTGGGTGTTGTGTTTGACAGTGTGGGTCTGTCTTTCTCTGTGTGTGTGTGTCTGTCTGGGTGTTGTGTTTGTCAGTGTGGGTCTGTCTTTCTCTGTGTGTGTGTGTGTGTGTGTGTGTGTCTGGGTGTTGTGTTTCAGTGTGGGTCTGTCTTTCTGTGTGTGTGTGTGTGTGTGTGTGTGTGTCTGTCTGTCTGGGTGTTGTGTTTGTCAGTGTGGGTCTGTCTTTCTCTGTGTGTGTGTGTGTGTCTGGGTGTTGTGTTTGTCAGTGTCGGTCTGTCTTTCTCTGTGTGTGTGTGTGTGTCTGTCTGTCTGGGTGTTGTGTTTGTCAGTGTCGGTCTGTCTTTCTCTGTGTGTGTGTCTGTCTGGGTGGTGTTTGTCAGTGTCGGTCTGTCTTTCTCTGTGTGTGTGTGTGTCTGTCTGGGTGTTGTGCTTGTCAGTGTGGGTCTGTCTTTCTGTGTGTGTGTGTGTGTGTGTCTGTCTGGGTGTTGTGTTTGACAGTGTGGGTCTGTCTTTCTCTGTGTGTGTGTGTCTGTCTGGGTGTTGTGTTTGTCAGTGTGGGTCTGTCTTTCTCTGTGTCTGCCTGTCTGTCTGGGTGTTGTGTTTGTCAGTGTGGGTCTGTCTTTCTCTGTGTGTGTGTCTGTCTGTCTGGGTGTTGTGTTTGTCAGTGTGGGTCTGTCTTTTGTGTGTGTGTGTCTGTCTGTCTGGGTGTTGTGTTTGTCAGTGTGGGTCTGTCTTTCTGTGTGTGTGTCTGTCTGTCTGGGTGTTGTGTTTGTCTGTGTGGGTCTGTCTTTCTCTGTGTGTGTGTGTCTGTCTGTCTGGGTTTTGTGTTTGTTTGTCTGTGTGTGTCTGTCTGGGTGTTTGTCAGTGTGTGTGTGTCTTTCTCTGTGTGTGTGTCTGTCTGGGTGTTGTGTTTGTCAGTGTCGGTCTGTCTTTCTCTGTGTGTGTGTGTGTGTGTGTGTCTGTCTGTCTGGGTGTTGTGTTTGTCAGTGTCGGTCTGTCTTTCTCTGTGTGTGTGTGTCTGTCTGGGTGTTGTGCTTGTCAGTGTGGGTCTGTCTTTCTGTGTGTGTGTGTGTGTGTGTCTGTCTGGGTGTTGTGTTTGACAGTGTGGGTCTGTCTTTCTCTGTGTGTGTGTGTCTGTCTGGGTGTTGTGTTTGTCAGTGTGGGTCTGTCTTTCTCTGTGTGTGTGTGTGTGTGTGTCTGGGTGTTGTGTTTCAGTGTGGGTCTGTCTTTCTGTGTGTGTGTGTGTGTGTCTGTCTGTCTGTCTGGGTGTTGTGTTTGTCAGTGTGGGTCTGTCTTTCTCTGTGTGTGTGTGTGTGTCTGGGTGTTGTGTTTGTCAGTGTCGGTCTGTCTTTCTCTGTGTGTGTGTGTCTGTCTGGGTGTTGTGCTTGTCAGTGTGGGTCTGTCTTTCTGTGTGTGTGTGTGTGTGTGTGTCTGTCTGGGTGTTGTGTTTGACAGTGTGGGTCTGTCTTTCTCTGTGTGTGTGTGTCTGTCTGGGTGTTGTGTTTGTCAGTGTGGGTCTGTCTTTCTCTGTGTGTGTGTGTGTGTGTGTGTGTCTGGGTGTTGTGTTTCAGTGTGGGTCTGTCTTTCTGTGTGTGTGTGTGTGTGTGTCTGTCTGTCTGGGTGTTGTGTTTGTCAGTGTGGGTCTGTCTTTCTCTGTGTGTGTGTCTGGGTGTTGTGTTTGTCAGTGTCGGTCTGTCTTTCTCTGTGTGTGTGTCTGTCTGTCTGGGTGTTGTGTTTGTCAGTGTCGGTCTGTCTTTCTCTGTGTGTGTGTCTGTCTGGGTGGTGTTTGTCAGTGTCGGTCTGTCTTTCTCTGTGTGTGTGTGTGTCTGTCTGGGTGTTGTGCTTGTCAGTGTGGGTCTGTCTTTCTGTGTGTGTGTGTGTGTGTGTCTGTCTGGGTGTTGTGTTTGACAGTGTGGGTCTGTCTTTCTCTGTGTGTGTGTGTCTGTCTGGGTGTTGTGTTTGTCAGTGTGGGTCTGTCTTTCTCTGTGTCTGCCTGTCTGTCTGGGTGTTGTGTTTGTCAGTGTGGGTCTGTCTTTCTCTGTGTGTGTGTCTGTCTGTCTGGGTGTTGTGTTTGTCAGTGTGGGTCTGTCTTTGTGTGTGTGTGTGTCTGTCTGTCTGGGTGTTGTGTTTGTCAGTGTGGGTCTGTCTTTCTGTGTGTGTGTCTGTCTGTCTGGGTGTTGTGTTTGTCTGTGTGGGTCTGTCTTTCTCTGTGTGTGTGTGTCTGTCTGTCTGGGTTTTGTGTTTGTTTGTCTGTGTGTCTGTCTGGGTGTTTGTCAGTGTGTGTGTGTCTTTCTGTGTGTGTGTCTGTCTGGGTGTTGTGTTTGTCAGTGTCGGTCTGTCTTTCTCTGTGTGTGTGTGTGTGTGTGTGTCTGTCTGTCTGGGTGTTGTGTTTGTCAGTGTCGGTCTGTCTTTCTCTGTGTGTGTGTGTCTGTCTGGGTGTTGTGTTTGTCAGTGTGGGTCTGTCTTTCTGTGTGTGTGTGTGTGTGTGTGTCTGTCTGGGTGTTGTGTTTGACAGTGTGGGTCTGTCTTTCTCTGTGTGTGTGTGTCTGTCTGGGTGTTGTGTTTGTCAGTGTGGGTCTGTCTTTCTCTGTGTGTGTGTGTGTGTGTGTGTGTCTGGGTGTTGTGTTTCAGTGTGGGTCTGTCTTTCTGTGTGTGTGTGTGTGTGTGTCTGTCTGTCTGGGTGTTGTGTTTGTCAGTGTGGGTCTGTCTTTCTCTGTGTGTGTGTCTGGGTGTTGTGTTTGTCAGTGTCGGTCTGTCTTTCTCTGTGTGTGTGTGTGTGTCTGTCTGTCTGGGTGTTGTGTTTGTCAGTGTCGGTCTGTCTTTCTCTGTGTGTGTGTCTGTCTGGGTGGTGTTTGTCAGTGTCGGTCTGTCTTTCTCTGTGTGTGTGTGTGTCTGTCTGGGTGTTGTGCTTGTCAGTGTGGGTCTGTCTTTCTGTGTGTGTGTGTGTGTGTGTCTGTCTGGGTGTTGTGTTTGACAGTGTGGGTCTGTCTTTCTCTGTGTGTGTGTGTCTGTCTGGGTGTTGTGTTTGTCAGTGTGGGTCTGTCTTTCTCTGTGTCTGCCTGTCTGTCTGGGTGTTGTGTTTGTCAGTGTGGGTCTGTCTTTCTCTGTGTGTGTGTCTGTCTGTCTGGGTGTTGTGTTTGTCAGTGTGGGTCTGTCTTTGTGTGTGTGTGTCTGTCTGTCTGGGTGTTGTGTTTGTCAGTGTGGGTCTGTCTTTCTCTGTGTGTGTGTCTGTCTGTCTGGGTGTTGTGTTTGTCTGTGTGGGTCTGTCTTTCTCTGTGTGTGTGTGTCTGTCTGTCTGGGTTTTGTGTTTGTTTGTCTGTGTGTGTCTGTCTGGGTGTTTGTCAGTGTGTGTGTGTCTTTCTCTGTGTGTGTGTCTGTCTGGGTGTTGTGTTTGTCAGTGTCGGTCTGTCTTTCTCTGTGTGTGTGTGTGTGTGTGTCTGTCTGTCTGGGTGTTGTGTTTGTCAGTGTCGGTCTGTCTTTCTCTGTGTGTGTGTGTGTCTGTCTGTCTGGGTGTTGTGTTTGTCAGTGTCGGTCTGTCTTTCTCTGTGTGTGTGTGTGTGTGTGTGTCTGTCTGGGTGTTGTGTTTGACAGTGTGGGTCTGTCTTTCTCTGTGTGTGTGTCTGTCTGGGTGTTGTGTTTGTCAGTGTGGGTCTGTCTTTCTCTGTGTCTGGCTGTCTGGGTGTTGTGTTTGTCAGTGTGGGTCTGTCTTTCTCTGTGTGTGTGTCTGTCTGTCTGGGTGTTGTGTTTGTCAGTGTGGGTCTGTCTTTGTGTGTGTGTCTGTCTGTCTGGGTGTTGTGTTTGTCAGTGTGGGTCTGTCTTTCTCTGTCTGTGTGTGTCTCTGTCTGGGTGTTGTGTTTGTCTGTGTGGGTCTGTCTTTCTCTGTGTGTGTGTGTCTGTCTGTCTGGGTGTTGTGTTTGTCTGTGTGTGTGTCTGTCTGGGTGTTTGTCAGTGTGGGTCTGTCTTTCTCTGTGTGTGTGTCTGTCTGTCTGGGTGTTGTGTTTGTCAGTGTGGGTCTGTCTTTCTCTGTGTGTGTCTGTCTGTCTGGGTGTTGTGTTTGTCAGTGTGGGTCTGTTTCTTTGTGTGTCTGTCTGTCTGGGTGTTGTGTTTGTCAGTGTGGGTCTGTCTTTCTTTGTGTGTCTGTCTGGGTGTTGTGTTTGTCAGTGTGGGTCTGTCTTTCTCTGTGTGTGTGTCTGTGTCTGGGTGTTGTGTTTGTCAGTGTGGGTCTGTCTTTCTTTGTGTGTGTGTCTGTCTGTCTGGGTGTTGTGTTTGTCAGTGTGGGTCTGTCTTTCTTTGTGTGTCTGTCTGGGTGTTGTGTTTGTCAGTGTGGGTCTGTCTTTCTCTGTGTGTGTGTATGTGTCTGTCTGTCTGGGTGTTGTGTTTGTCTGTGTGGGTCTGTCTTTCTCTGTGTGTGTCTGTCTGTCTGGGTGTTGTGTCTGTCTGGGTGTTGTGTTTGACAGTGTGGGTCTGTCTTTCTCTGTGTGTGTCTGTCTGTCTGGGTGTTGTGTGTGTCTGTCTGTCTGGGTGTTGTGTGGGTCTGTCTTTCTGTGTGTGTGTGTGTGTGTGTGTGTGTGTGTCTGTCTGGGTGTTGTGTTTGTCAGTGTGGGTCTGTCTTTCTGTGTGTGTGTGTGTGTGTGTGTGTCTGTCTAGGTGTTGTGTTTGTCAGTGTGGGTCTGTCTTTCTCTGTGTGTGTGTCTGTCTGTCTGGGTGTTTGTCAGTGTGGGTCTGTCTTTCTGTGTGTGTGTCTGTCTGTCTGGGTGTTGTGTTTGTCAGTGTGGGTCTGTCTTTCTCTGTGTGTGTGTGTCTGTCTGGGTGTTGTGTTTGTCAGTGTGGGTCTGTCTTTCTCTGTATGTGTGTGTGTCTGTCTGGGTGTTGTGTTGGTTTATTGGAGACCCTCCAGACACTACACTCCTTTTTATTTTATTTATTTATACTGTTTGGCTTTCTGTTTGTACCTACATACTTACCTGGACCTTTACTTACTTACCTGCTCTCTACAGTTATCTGTTTTCTTTCTTATCATTATCGAACTTACTGTTGTCTGTATTTCTTCTTTTTCTGTTCTATACCCATTTGTATTTTGTTTTGTTCATATTTTCATTTGTTGATCTTATTGTTCACAACAATAAAGCGGTTGTTCATGAAATTGACACCTCTGACGTCCCTGCGTTTGCTGTCTGTCACTCTTGCTGACTTGTTTGATAATATTAAATAGGGTCAGTGATATCTCCGTTGGGAGAACAGTGCAGCTGCCTTTCGGTTGTGCAGAGTGACCGTTGGAACATGACCGAGCAGAGTGATCAGAGCCAGTGGGTGTTTATTTTTTTAAATCGTCTGTTCTGGACATTTATCTTGGCAACCGCTAATAAGACACCAAAAGCACTGTATTGCCCTCTGTTTACTTGAAATGTGTCCTGCATACTTCAATAACAATACATAACACAATTGTTAAGATAGAGATGAACCTCAATTACAACATAATGCACCCTTCTGCGATTTCCTGAATGGGGTTTCAGCTCCAGTACTGTGACTACTAAAGCAACAAAATAAAAAAAAAAATCTCTATTTAAAAACCTTCCCCCCACATGTATTAAATGCTATTTAAATGGAAATGTTTTTTTTTCTGTCCTTTCTTACAAGCATCCCATGCACAATCAGATATATTGTAACGACCCTGGCGATGGCATGTTTGCTGGACACATGTTGAGCGAAGGTGATTTCCACGTGTGTCACTAGAATTGACTGCTGTGAGAATGACAGAGCTCAGCAACAGGATCGTGCTCGTCGGAACAACTTGCGCATTGTGAATTTGAAGGAGGGAGCTGAAGTGGACAATGCCATCGATTTCCTAACCAAAATTTTGCCGATGTGGTTCCCATCTCTCACAGGTAGAAATATCGAAATTATGAGAGCACATCGCACCTCCTCAGGTAGACCAACGTCAAGCAACAAACCTCGCACACTGATCTTCAACCTGCTGTGCTACACGGACAGACAGGTCCTCCTTCAGGCTTCCAGAAAAGACCCACCTCGCCATGCAAATAAAACACTCCTTTTCACCGGTGGTGCCTGCGTGGGGGAGGAGAGGGATCTCAGTAAAATGATCACTATTCTATTTTATTGCTGTATGAAGGTCTGTTCCCAAGCATCGCTTTCATTTTTGATTCCTTTGATTAAATTCGTCATGCTGTCCTGGATTTGTGTACTGTGTTCCAGGTGCCCTGTTTGCTTGCTTTCAGTCATTGTATTTATTTTCGATTCCCATGACTAATATTGCGATGTTGTCTTGGAACGTGCGAGGGTTGAATACTCCAAACAAGAGTACTGCCTGTTTAGATTTATTTTGTAGAAAACATATAGACGTCCCATTTATACAAGAAGCACATCTTAGACAACATGATATCCCCAGATTTGATAATAAGCACTACTATATTGCTGCGGCATCTTTTACTGATTCCAAGACTAAATGCTCTTTAATTGTATTACAGCGCAATCTGCAAGTCACTACTTTGGAATCGCATGGAACTACAGATGGTAGGGTGTCTTATTTGAAAACAATTTTCAGGTAAAAAAAAAATCGCAAAATCAGAATTTTTTAATTCACTGACCAAATTACTACTAGATATGTCTGACTTTAGCATAGTTATTGGTGCCGACATGAACTTTGCTATTGACCAGTTGAATCAGCAGGAAGTAGAAACATAGTCTAGGGTTTCGGCAGCTTTACGGAGTTTCGTTTCTGATCATTGCCAAAAAATTTACTTTTTTTTCAGCCAGACATAAATCCTATTCCAGGATTGATTATATTTTCGTTTCAAAAACCTTTTTCTCTGAGGTACATAGCATTGAAATCCAACCGATGAGACATTTTTGTTCTTCATTTCAAACTAAATTAGAGTAATTTATTGGTTTTAACCATGACTCTGAATGATCCTCGTATCATATGGGATGCAATCAAGGGATTCATTAAAAACACTTCTACTTTATTTGCCTCTAATCTGAATAAATCAAGGCTGAGTAAAATTAAAGAACTTGAGACCAAATTAGCATTGTTGGAGCATAGTCTACAAAATAGTTTTTCTGAGACCACTGCACGGGAACTTGACATTGCTGACTGAACTTTATATATTGCTTAGACAGTGAGCAGAATTTATTATCCACAGTCAGACAGAATTATTATTTCAATAGTTCTAATCCCAGCCATCTCCTGGCTCTTAGACTTCGCAGTAATGAACTTTCTGCAGACATATTATCTATTAAATCCACGCAGGGTGAATTACTGTCTGACCCCTTACAAATTATTCTGAATTTCACTCTTTTTATTCCAAATTGTACAGTTCCGATATCCCCCTCTAATGATAAATGTACATGCTTTCTTTGAGACCTTAGACTGCCACGTCTATCTATTGAGGAGTCAGCTACACTTGGAGCTCTCCTATCTCTTGCTGAGTTGAAGGAGGCTTTACAGGATATGAGAAAATGCAAATCACCAGATTATGATGGAATACCTCCTTGAGTTCTTTCTGACTTTTTGGAATCCATTAGGACCTCTTTTATTGGAAATGATGCAAATTGCTATTGAGAAGGGTTATTTTCATAGAGACACTAATTCGGCTTATTATTAAAAAAAAGATAAAGACCCCACTAATTGTGCAAGCTATCACCCTTAAATTCTGATGTCAAGCTGTTTGCTAAGGTTCTGTCGCATCGTCTTGAGATTTATATGACTAAACTGGTCCACCATGATCAGACAGGATTCATTAGAACTTGCCTGGCATCCGGTAACGTTCATCGCCTCCTTCATATCATTCACGCCGCTGTGGATATTGACATCCCATGTGCAGTCCTTTCGCTAGATTGGGCAGCAGTGTGGAGTAGTGGTCAGGGCTCTGGACTCTTGACCGGAGGGTTGTGGGTTCAATCCCTGGTTGGTGACACTGCTGCTGTACCCTTGAGCAAGGTACTTTACCTAGATTGCTCCAGTAAAAACCCAACTGTATAAATGGGTAATTGTATGTAAAAAAAAAATAATAATAATAATAATGTGATCTTGTAACAATTGTAAGTCGCCCTGGATAAGGGTGTCTGCTAAGAAATAAATAATAATAATAATAATAGATGATTTCAAGCGTTTGGATTGGGGATACCTGTGGTCAGTTTTAGATTATCTGGGCTTGGGTTCAGATTTTATCAATATGGTCACAGTTTTACATGCCAACCCCTCTGCGATGGTGCTTACAGGTAGTAAGTGCTCTTCACAGTTCGCTGTCTCCAGGGGTAGTCGCCAGGTTGGCCCTCTCTCCCCGCTTCTGTTTGCCCTATCACTCGAGCTGCTTGCTCAGGCTGTTGGCCAGACCACGTCCTCCACTCCTCTGTGTCAGTAATACACAACATCGTATCTCACTGTACACTGATGATATATTATTATTTGTTGATAATGTTCCTCAATCACTTCCCCATTTATTAGCTATTTTTGATAATTTAAGTTTGTTGTCAGACTATAAAATCAATTGGTCTAAATCTGCATTTTTACCCTTAAATAATACAACGAGGGATTGTGTCTTACCGTCGAATATACCAGTGGTTAAACATTTTAAATATCTGGGCATTGAAATTGACCCTTCCCTGCAAACTCACCTGGTGTTCTCTCTGCCTTGCTTCTCCCACGCAACTCCACTGCTCCGCTCACTCCACTGGCTCCCGATCACCGCTCGCATCCAGTTCAAGACTCTTGTACTAGCCTAAAGATGCCTTGACCAGACTGCACCCAGCTACCTCCAGACCCTCATCTCTCCCTACACCCCCACTCCGCTCCTCCTGCACTAGAAGACTGGCTGTACCTGCTCCCCTGCCTCCAGAGCCTGCTCCTTCTCCACCCTCGCCCCGCAGTGGTGGAATGACCTTCCTGCAGATGTCAGGACTGACAACCTTCCGGCGCCTCCTCAAGACTCACCTCTTCAGACAGCACCTGTAGAACTCCTCTTTTCCCTCTGGACACTTTATCAGTCTTCCTTAAATGCGCTTTACATGCTCTTATCTGCCCCCTATTTTTTTCATTTAATCCTGTACTTTAGAGTACTGTAATCTGTCACAAGTGTTATTTAATCTGTAGTATTTTGTATTTAATTATATCCTGATGTAATTATCACTGACACTGTTATCTGCTCCGTTATTGAATCGTATTTTGTCGTACTTGCTAGAACCAAAGTCATTGTATTTATCTTGCTCTTAATTGTATTATTACTTGTACTGTGATTCTTGAAATGTATTTTTGTTTACGACTGTAAGTCGCCCTGGATAAGGGTGTCTGCTAAGCAATAAATAATAATAATAAAATAATAATAATTCTATCACATCGAATAACTTTATAAAATTTTCAAACAGATAGAGACTTAAATCGATGGATGCAGCTTCCTATTTCATTGCAAGCCTGTATCTCTATTTTAAAAATGAGTGTTCTTCCACGCATTAACTTTTTCAGCTTAATAATCCCTCTCCTCCCCCCCCCCCCACTAAATATTGGGACAAATTACATGCTTTAATTTTCAGATTTGTTTGGAAGGGGGAATGTCTGTGTTAAACTCTCCACTCTGTAGCGTGAGAAATCCACAGGAGGTTTATCTTTGCCTAATTTCAGATATTACTTTTGATCTTTTGTGCTGTGCCCAATTACAGCTTGGCTGGACCCTGACGCACATGTTTCATGGCAATCAATGGAGGAAACCTTAGTGCTTCCACATAACCTTAGTGCTTCCACATGGACTCCAAGATCAGGTCTAATCTGGTGTATCTCTTAAATATTGTAATATAATTTAATTTAAGAAATATAATTTCTCACCCAATTACAATCTGGAGCATAGCTGAAAAGCATACTAAACTTCAACTCAAATGGCACACTCAATCTCCTATTTTTAATAATTGTGTGCTGTTATCGGATAGTCGGCCTTTTTCTTTCCCACTATGGAGAGACAAAGGTATTCATGCTCTTGCAGATATTTTTTTTAAAGATAATTGCCTTCACACATTCCAAGACTTAAAGTTGCAATATCATTTACCAGGCACCTCTTTTTTCTTTCATCTTTGCTTGCGTTCTGCAATGCATGCGTATGGAGTCCCATGGGAGACAGAACTGCCAATCCACACATTCCATGCGTTGTTGGATACAAGGGGTAAATGAAAGGGATTGGTTTCTACACTATATATATATTTATACATATATATATATATTTTCTCACCAATTATTATTTAAAATGTCTAAAGTAAATTACCAACAATTAATTAAGATTGGGTCATTTTAGATGTATTCTGGAACCAAAAAAAGGTCAAAGGTCAAAATTCTGGGCAATACATTTTAAGAAGACCAATACATATTACAATACATGTTCTTAACCAGTATTTGTGGTCTGAAAAATATGACTGGACATTGAATTTTGTTTTGTGGACTTTTGTAAAGACGTAACTCATTTGTTTTTGCATACACATCCAAGAAAAATACGAATTGTCTAAAAATAAACAAGTCCGTCTTGTATGGCATGCGGACAAAAAAAGAATATGGTGACCTTTCAATTTTCTAGCTTTAAAACATTTATATACTGTTCTTTGAAACAAAACAAAAAATAGCATGTTTTCTGGAAAAATATGAAGATATAACTAATTCTATGCAGTAAAAAGCACTCATGAGCAACAATGTGACGCAAGCATACAGATTTCCTATAAGAAATCAGTTTTTAGGAATGCAAAAATGTTCTCTATGTCTGTGTGCCTCATAGTTACTCTGTGTTTTATAAGCAGTGTTAGCCCATTCAGTCCATCATTTTTTTTTTTATCACTTTTTACTCTTACAGGCAGCACATTTCGTGTTGACATCGTAGCAGCATTTCTGAGAACGGCCTGCTGTAGAGTGGTGTTTTTTTTTCCACTGTCTTTGTTTTCATATACGGGATATGATCGCTTGTTGTTATCACTTCAACTTCCTCTGCTGGCACATGTGTGATCGAGGACGTTTTTCTAAACGGAATGAGGTTTAAAAAACACTTGGAAGCAAACTTTCCTTTCACTCTGGACGCCGATACCTTCTCCCGCACTGTCAGAAGTGCCGTAAATGATACAAAATAGGGGTGGGCGGATCGATACCAAAGTAATCGATACTTTCAATACCACTTTCTATTTTCTGGTATCGATATTTTGGCAAAAGTATTGATTACTTCGATTATTTTAGCTTAAGTAGGCCTTCTGGTTTGGGGGTTTTATATTATCATGTCCCTTTAAAAAATATTTTGATCCGATCTGCTTTGTTAATTAAACTTGGAAATGACATTAATTAGAAAACGAAACAATGTCTCAACTTTATATGTTGAGTAAGCCTGCGTTTCGTTTTAGCTTTATTTGTATTTTTTTCACTTTTTCCTACCGCTGATTTATATGAGAGGTCCCGACAATTAGATTTTAACAGAACAGTGAAGTATGAGCGTACAGGGAAAGAATGTTCACAATGAGCGATCTACTTTTAATTATGAGGTGGATACAGCTATTGATTATGGTAAGCGAAAAGGACGATAAAGAAAACTAGAACCTCTATTTTTAAGTTTGTTCTGTCAGATAAATTATTAATTTCGTGTAAATGAGTAAATGTTATCCACTCAAATATAATATTTATATTTGTTATTAAGTGGAAAGTGATTTGCAAATGATGATCACGTGTGATTCTGGCGGGGTCAGGTGGCTGCAGGTGCTTGTGGTAATTAATTTACCATCATCATGGCTGCAAGAATGCGAAGTCTTGTATGGAGCTACTTTGAGCCAAGCCAAGATGAATTGGTTAAAGCAGTTTGCAATATCTGCAAATGCAAAATCCAGTACTGTGGGAACACGAGTAATTTATTTAAACACTTAAAGCTGAAACATCCCGTAGAATTTGCTGAACTCGAGGCAAAAAAGCGACTCAAGATAAAGAAGCTGCCCCTGCTGCAACGTCAATGAGACAGCCGCCTGTACAAGAAGCGTTCCAGAGAATCCCGGGACAATATCCAGGTAATACTGAGCTGAGTGTAAATACAGGAATACACTGGAACTGTGTAACGAGTTTTATGATAAAAGGTGCATACTTTTTGTTTCTTAATTTTTCTATAGCGCTTGTATCCAAAGCGCTTTATTGTGCATATTGCATAGCACAAACAAACAAAACGGTGCCTTTCAACTAGGCAAGCTAGCCTTGTTCAAAGCTAACCGTTTGTTGTAAACGTTCGCCTTGTTGAAAGCACCTCTGAGGTATCCATGGATATTTGATGAACGCACGCATGTGCCGGAACGCTTTGTTTGTTTGTCCTTTAAAAAGTTTTGCATACATAAAATTAACTAACCTCTTTGACATAAAAATAAGTGGTCACGCCTGTCTCTTAAATTATGTGACGAGAGTGCAGCCATTGGTACTTTTTTATGAGATACTATTACCTTGGTTTGGCCAGCACCTCGTGAAGAATTAAGCTTTGGAGTGCACAAATGTCTTCATTTATTTTCTGTGTATGTGTGTGTCACCACACACACACAAGCACCTTTTTATTTTATATATATATATATATATATATATATATATATATATATATATATATATATATATATATAATTATTACGTTTTTTTTTAAATGACACACTGATGCACCTGGTTACACTAGTACCAAAAGTGTCCTGAAATTTAAGATTTTCATTTAATTTTAATATAGCATAAAAATAAACCTTATACAAGTAGTTCCTTGGTATTCTGACATTAATAACAACCAGTGAATGTAAACATTAAACTAGATTATGTTTTCTGCACTGTTTTTTCCAATCTTATGTATTTCAGCAAATGTGTGTATTTACTTGAGCCTTCTACTCTTTTGTAGCACAATGTAATCATGCATTTTTCGTTTATTTTTTAGATGATTCTCCAAGAGCAAAAGCCATTTCTGACACCCTAGTAAAAATGATAGCATTGGATCTGCAGCCAGTTTCTATTGTTGAAGATGTTGGTTTTCAGAAGTTTGTAAAGGTGCTTGATCCCCGGTATAAGATTCCAAACAGGAGATCTCTGATGCGCACTGAACTCCCTCAACTATATGATGAAGTGAAGATGGAAGTGAAGAGATCACTAGAAGCTGCAAGTGACGTTGTTCTGACTTCAGATATGTGGACATCAAGAACAACAGAGGCATATCTAACTGCCTCATGTCATTCAAAATCAGCTGAAGATGCCTGAACATAAATTAAGTCAGTCGAAACTAGATGGAATTCCATCTTTTACATGTTGGAGAGAATTGCAGAACAGCAGCAGGCTATTACCACTTCACTTTGTCTTCTTGGAAGGAACACATTGTGCTTAAGTGAAGAAGAATTGGCACAGATTAGGTCCACAATTAATGCTCTAAAACCCTTTGAAGAAGCAACACGCAAGGTGTCAGCAGAAAACTATGTGTCCATCTCAAAAGTTATACCCCTGTATATTATTGTGTTCAGTGACGGTGGAAATGTTGACAACATTAAAGTTCAACTCATAAGTGAAATGCAGGCACTAGACCAGACAGCCTCTACAGAAGCCATTGGATCTGCTTCAGCATCTGCATCTGCTTCAGAAGCAGCTCCTTCCACTGAGCAACCTGCAAATCTGGATGGTGGAATATGGGCAGAATTTGATTCCCAAGTGTTTGCATCCCAGCAGCATCGCACAGTAACCACTGAAGCACATATAGAAATGTGCAGATACAATGAGGAAAAGGTAATGGCAAGAAATAAAGATCCATTACAATGGCGGAAGTCCAATGAATCAACATTCCAGAGTCTCAGCAAAATTGCTCTCAAATACCTTGGAGTTAGTTGCCTCATCAGTCCCCTCTGAGAGTTTTTTCGAAGGCAGGGGAAGTAGTTGGTCAGAGGCGAAGTCAGATGAAACCAAAGCATGTCAACCTTATGCTGTTCTTAAACCTGATTTCTTTTTTTTCATTCAGTCTTCTTCGTTCTACACTTCTTGGTCTTGGGCTGTATATTTTGTCTCCCCACAGGACATGCCTTCCAGCCTGAAAATTAGTTAAACTTTAATAATCCTAAAACAGTCCAAGTTGTTTTTTGTTTTCAGAGATTGTTTCTGTTAGTGCTATTACTGCTGTAATATAATTTTTCATTGTTTTCTGTTAGTTTATGTATTTATTTAGTTTCCAGAGGTTTGTTTAACGCACCAAAAATGCATATTGTAAATAAAACTAAGTTTAACTTTTTATTCTGTTATTTGTTTGTGTATTTGTTTGCAATCATATTATAACCTTGCTATATTAATCAGAATGTTTACTATAAAAGTGGTTTGCTTTTTCAGGTGTTATTTGTTATTAAGAATAACCTGATCTGGATTAAATCAATACATGTACCTTTACATCTGGTCTCTTAACATTATGGGGAAAAAACTCTAGGAGCAAAGTAGTGCACCAGACCCTCAGAGTGAATTGCAAGCTAATATCATGTGGTAAATGGTCAAAAATGCAATATAATTGTATTGTAATCAAGCGTTGTTACAAGCAGAAATGTTTGTAGTTTAAAAGGTACAGTTTTTTGTTGATAATCCTAAAGGTAGAAGTTTTTTTGTTTTGTTTCATCACATCCTCCACCCCGCCCACCCCAACACAACCCCAACCCACCCCAATAAAACAATATCTGCAGGATAATAATAATTAAAAAGTAATCGGTATTGTAATCAGTATCGACAATACTTGGCCAGTATTACTTGGTATCGTATCGAAGTGCAAATTGGCAGTATCGCCCACCCCTAATACAAAACATGACGCAAAGCGTATCTAAATTAGCAAAACGGTAATGATTCGTCACGCACACATGACCCTTCCTTAGCCCTACTATATTTCAGTTACACTGCTTCCTATAAAATGTACCCCGCTGTTACAAGTTTCTACTAACTGTAACGCAGTTTATTATTTACTATTATTGAGGTAAGTCACGTCAGTAATAGGCACACGCTACTCTCCAGTCTTCCAATCTTAGAAAGAAAACAAGAGAGCAGATCGCTAACACTGCCCATCTGCTAAATACATTGCATTGATTTGGGACTGGGCACCATTCCACTGAGCCTAGGTAGGACGCACTGTCATTGAATACAATACCTCAGAGAGTACTAAAATACGCAGAAGCCTGATTAGCCCATTCTGTAATTCATTTATCATACATAGAAGGAAGACCTGGCTGCTGGTTTTGTATGTAACGTGATTGTTTAAAATAAAAACAGTAACCATAACTGACCCTGAAGATCTTTTATGTTGAGCTAGCGAACCCTTAACAAAAAGTTTGGTTACAACTGGCGCACAACGTCGGGCCTGCGTTCAATAGATCTCTGAAAATAAAAGTGAGAAGCAAGAAAAGAAAATATAAAAATACATCAGTTTGCTTATAAAATGAACTTGTCTTTCTTCATTGGACCAAACTGCTTGTTAAAAATAAGAAAATAACCAATTTTTACCATGTGTTGTGAAGTAAACACTTCCTGCATTGTAACTGACATGAATACTTCCTGTTCAACCATGGAACGAGACTGCTGGTGTGCGAACAGTGGAATTGCTGACTGGAGCTCTCTCTGGTGGTGGCAGTATAGCAACTACTTTTCCAGCTAATCCTAAAGTCATTGAAAGCAATACAAATGCAACCGAATGGGAACCGGCAATGTCAGACGAGGCACGAGAAACCGTCCCACTTGCAAACTTAAAGGGACAACAGTATATTTACAGTCAAAAAAACTAACCAAATTGTTCTGTTTTGAGAATGATGCTGCAATGTATTTTGGATAGCATGGAGAACCAAAATTAACAAATAAATAAGAATTTAGGGTCAGTGCAAAACGATCTCCATAAGGTTACTGTCGCAGGTGACGCTGAACTAGTTATTCCTTGTAGTAAAACACTGGACTCCTTTGCATGGAGGATCTCAGTAAGCTACAGTGCATGGTTCATCAACTGATTCAGATTCAGTTATGTTAAGTTTGCCAACTGATGATGTAGGGCAAGGCAACGACTGAGTGCCCGAAAATATGAGTAACAGTGAGTTTTGACCTCCTTTAGTATTCTGGATGGAGGGCATACCTTGCAAAATGACCCTGTGTGAACAAAAGGAAATATATAGAAATACTATGTACAGCTAAACGTGTCCAAGTATCTTATAGGAATTAAGTCAGACCATGGAAATCCACACCTGTGATGGAGAAACTTTGGATCAAGGGACTTCTTGTGGAACCAACTAGAGCTGAACCTGGTACAGAAGCTGAATCCTGCTGGGAACGTGTGGATATGCTGGACATGTACTAGGCGATTTCAAATATGGAATGTACTTTGATATGAAAAATAAAGGGTTAGAGGTTTTTTTGGAAGGAAGGACAAAGAGAGAGTATCCTTGTATTGTCAGTAGATGGATCCCTTGCTCCATGAAATAGGTCAGTACACTCTTGTTTTGACAGGAAGCTAATTAAGTATTTAGTAATCTGGGAATTTCTAAGAAAATATATAATAAATTATTTACTGTTTGTATATCTAATCTTCAGAAAGCATGATGCTTGATAAAAAAGCACCATTCCGGCTAAAAAGTGGACGTTAATCACACCTATAAATTTATGTTTCCAAAAACAAGATAAGAAAAGGATTCTTTGCAACATATAAATCAACAATTAAAACTTAGCAGCCAAGGTCTTAAGAAAAAACCTGTTTCGGCTGGATTTTGTATGAACAAAGGACAAGGTCTAGCTTAGTTCAGTCATTATAAAATATATACAAGTTGAATGTATAAATAACTGACCTGTATTTGGATTTAAATCTTAGAGGGAATCACCAAAGAAATAAAGTGATATTATAAATTCTAGGAGCAATTGTTAAACTGAAGTAAATTAATTAAAAGATTATCTTATAATGCCACATTTATAGTTAAAAAAAGATTCAGTGCTAATTGACACTGTTCATAGTTTATAATGGTCAAAGAATAGAAATTAGACGCAAAGGTATTTTAAATTAATAAAATAAATGATTAACCCTTTTTTAGACAGCACGATATTTGAAACTAAAAATATCTATTTGATTTCATAAGACTAATAATATGTTTTAAGTATTTGCTATAATAAGAAAACATTATTTAAACTGACGAGTGTTATTGCTTGTTCATGACTTTACTGTAGTGATAAGAAGATTAAAAGCTGGAGCAGTATTCGATTTAATTAATTGGGGAAGTGGTACAGTTTCTTTCTCCTCCTATTATACAAAAATACCTTTAGACATTATAATATCCATTGAATTACAGAATATAAAAGGTATTATGCTATGTTTTTGTGTTAGTTTGTAATAATATACTATAATGTACCTTGTTATTAATCCACTATACTATTGTCTAATGATGGTAGATGGAGTCATTATAATGTGGTTCTTTGAAACTGCTGCATTGAAAAAGGGGCCTCTCTCCTTATCAAGGTGTACGGGTTGTAGAGAAAGGAGGGGTCTTCTTACATTCCACTCCAGAAAGCTGCAAGTCTTATAGATTGGGAGTGTTAAGGTTTATGGAATTAGTGGTTTAGCACAGATAAGAATATATCTTGGAATAATATACAAAGATTATGGCATAGCAGACATTGATAGGTCATATATCTAAAAAGGTGTTTGCACAGACTCTGGCCTTGAAAAAACAAGAGACTGTGGAAATTGCTTGCAGTAGTATATTCTCAGAGTCAAGTACAGGTCATAGCCTGGTTAGTGCATCTTTTAAGGGATAAATAATTGTAATGAAAATTATTACCACTTAAACTTAGTGAAACTAATTGACTTGAATATTGTATAAGGCAATCTTTTGTCAAATACTCTGTTTAGACAATAGTATATGGAATCAAAACTGACTCATTAAAACATGATGAAACACAATATGAGGTTAAAAGAAACACATACCTTTAATTTAGCAAAATATAATCAATTAGAAGATGATGTCACATATTAAGAACATCTCTCATATATAACACATATAAAAAATAGTGTTTGCATGCACATATAACAGTAGTGCTTTTATATTATATTATAAACCAAGATCCTGGGAACCTTGGTTCACTTGACTTTTCAGATAAAGGAGGGGCTCGGAGGAAAACAAGGAATGAGATCATAGGTTTGGAGTTTGACAAATATGAAGTCTTGAATTTATTGGTACATAAATTAATTCTGAAAAGTTGGTCCGGATCTTTTGAAAACTTATTTGTAAAAGAGATAAGAGCTGTCTCAACAGATTAATGATTGGACTTAATTGAGGCGTCCCATGTATTCCAATGAGACGAAAAACCTATATAACTCCTAAGTAATTACAATGGAGTACCACACTCATACCTGACAGGGTAATGTGGTCCATTATCTGCAGACCTACACAATTGAGCTGATTGAACTCAGTTTCATTTGCCTGGTGAAGACAGTCATATTCTTTTACGATTTATATTAAAGGGTAAGCATTAATCAATTATTATTTTATCTCACATGTATCGCATGCATTGCTATAAAGGACTCACACTATGTTTTAGAAATGAAAGTATTTTGTTGAATGTGCTGAAATATACCATGGGGGGCTTTGGGTGATGTGTTCTTGGCCTGCCCGCAGGCCTTGCAAATACATATAAATGTATTAAAGTGTTAACGTTAATATCTGTTAAGGCACTGGACTGCCCAGAGTGTCTGTCAGCTGGGGATATGAAGTAGCCTGTAGCTACTCAATCCAATATTTAACCGTTAATAAACCGAATGAGTACTGATCATACTCTGATTCGTAAAAAAAACTTTAAATACATGAGTCTGTGAATTTCTTGAGTGCTAAAATAGTCATCTGGATATATTGCGGGTCCAGTGCATGAACAATATCCCACTAGGAGTAATAACATCTCTGTCCTCCTAACGTCTCCCCTGAGATAAGAGTGTGTGCTGAGCAAACAAAAAGAGTACGTAAGAAATCTGAACCCTCAGAATTCGTGACATTACCAATGGCCTTAATGGCCTATAAAACATGCTCAGAGAGTTAGTGACATTGGGAAGACTACAGCTGATCTTACAGCCTGAATGGCATCTTGTGAATGTGTTATTTCCAAGCAAGCTCTGTGCAAGAAGGTCTTCAGGGCATGCAGCAGGACGTGGATGCTTTGAACCAGAAGGTAGAAAACCTACAAAGCAAGCTTGACTCCGCTGTGATTGGGGACCTGAGAAGCCTTCACCTAGGCTGTAGCATGCTGCAGCAGATTCTCCTGCACTAAACCCCAGAGTTTCTGCGCTCCAGTTCAGCACACCCTTACCTCCATCACACTAAAGGTCTTCACTATCCACACCATGGTGTGCAAGCCCTCGACCATGGCTTCGTCCTCCATCAGTTATGCAGCCCCCTGAATATGGCAGTGAAGGAGGCCCCAAACTTGTGAGCTTGTTGCTCTTTTAGATCGACTCTTCCAAGCACAGTGTATTCCGGAGAACCAGTGGTTACTGCAGATTCATTTCCATTTTAAAAGGAATGCACAGAAATGGTGGCGTTATAAACGACAGTGGGTTCAGAGCTGGGAACAATTTAAGAAGGTGTTTCTATCCTACCATGAAGGCCTCGTGAGCGGAGAACAGACACAAAGGGGCCTGGAGGTCCGCCAGCATGTTGATGAGCCACTTTGTCTGGAGAAAGTATGAACTCCATTCTCAGATATACCCACAATGCTCTGAGCAAGTGACTCAATATATTATTGGTTTCCTCCATTCTGATCTCAAAGTTTTTATGCAGTCAATAGAACTGAACATCCTTGAACAGCTAGTACAGAGGTGCAAGACCTTGCAACAAGACCTGAAGGAGGAGAGTATAAACGGCAACAAAACTCCTTGTCCAAATCCTTTGCGCTCAAAACTGCTAACACCAGCGACACACAGGAGCCCCCTGAAGGGAAGACAACAAACAAAAAAATATTAGCCTGAAAAGGCTCAGTCCAGCGCAGATGTTCAGTGTAGGTCATTCAAGAAATGTGGACACTACCAGAGAAACTGCCCAAGGAAGTCCCAGCGTACTTCACCTGATAGAGATGCTGCTGTTACTGGTATCTCCACAGACACAGACAACCATCTGGACCAGGGAAACGTCAGAGGGGGGCCCTGAAGCAAGAGCTGGGACCTTCCTATTAGAACAGCATGCTTGGCAGCAATGTATTCTGCCCACCAAGATCACATTGGTGATACAGCACACATTTGAATACTCCATCAATGATCAGAGCGTCCATGAAAACCTGCACTCATTCCAAGTGGTCAAGATATGGAGGCCTACCTCTGCTTGAGGGAGAAATAGGCCGCCACAAGACTCAGGCATTGCTACAGACTGGAGCCACCAAATGTTTGCTGTCCAGTGATAATACAGAAACTTTCCATACCACCTCACACTGTCAGCGTGGGGAGGGAACGATGTCACCTTGGCTACATCCAGTGCTCACCCCTGGGATTGTTAAATGTTCAATTGAAGATGGCAGGAATGGGATGGAATTGCTGATAAACCAGTCCCCAGCTGTCACTGTCTGATGTGCATTTTTGGGGTCCTTTGTGGGAGGGGTTGCAACCCAGGGAGAGGGGAGGGACAGGGAAGGGGTGTGATGGGGAAGGGGGATATGGGGCGAAATGGGAATTTTCTTCTGTTTTGAATTGTTGTATTTTTTCTCATTTTCAAATAAAAATTTGATCACAAAAAAGCAAAGTGTTTAACTGAGATCCGATCATGGGTGCTACAAACGGGTTGAAAATAAACCCAGATAAAACGCAGGTTTTAATAATTGGCTCTAAAATGGGTTTAGCAAAATGTAATTCAATCAATATTATTTTGGATGGCAATTCCATTACCTTCCACTACAGCGAAGAACCTGGATGCTATCCTGGACCCTGAGCTTTCTCTTGATTTCCATATTAATTCTGTCATCAGAATAGCTTTTTATAATTTAAGAAATGTTGCCAAATTAAAGTCTGTGCTGGATAAGAGGGATGCAGAGATGTTGATACCAATTCTTTGTTTGTTGGTATGTCTGTCACTAAACTCAGAAGGCTTCAGCATGTCCAGAAGGCAGCTCCCAGACTGCTTTCTCATACTCGTCATTCTCAGCACATTACTCCAGCGTTCAGATCCTTACATGTTTACCAGTGAGCTACCGAATTGACTTAAAGTTGCTGTAATAATTTATAAGGTCCTTCATGGATTAGGGCCACCCTATCTCCAAGAACTACTAACTCTGTATATTCCTACTTGTTCTTTGAGATCAAAAAATGCAGAACTTTACAAAAAGTAATCTCAAATCAGCTGGAGCTAGAGCTTTTTGCTGTTGTGCGCCTCAGTTCTGGAACTCTATTCCGGCTACCATTAGGCAGGTTGAAACATTGGATTCTTTTAAGTATAAATTGAAAACATACTATTTGAATGTGCTTTTATATAATTGGTTGTAGCTGGAGTGTATTGTACATATGAGCTCTCTTGTTTTGTTTTTAACTTTGTACAGTGCTCTGTGATGCCATGGCATAAAGGGTACTGTATACAAACATTTGTATTGTATTCTATTTTAAAGGTCCATGTCTTTATTTTGGTGGGCTACATAATACATAACTGAGAAATATTTGCTACAATGAGTGCAGCATGTCTACTGCAATTAACCATGTATTAACAGTGTAAAACAATACATGTTTCTAATAGGAAATAACCTTTTAATTGCAAATCTATATAAATATAGAAATGCTAAGGTGGGGCGTGATTCCAAACAGGATGAGCACCCCTGTCCTAGCTTACCACTGATGTGTGACTAAAAGAAATGTATACAAACAGTGGAGAATATGTTGAAAACAGTGCTGCGATATGGACACCGGCATACACAGAGGTAATGTGTCTGCTGTAAACACTGCAGTGGGTTCTGGAACACGTTAACAGCCATCAATTTGCAAGAGCTACTTTTACACTTTATTTCAGGCTCTGTCAATATAAAAAGAGATGGAGCACTCATATCCTTACATGGAAACATCTGAGTCACTTCTGGAGTGAGTTTGTATGAGGTTACACTTCAGTCAATGCAGATGGTTGATTCCTATAAATATGTGGAAGTGGCAGTTGTGTACAGTACAGTAATTACTGATTATTATTGAGAATGGTTGACTTACCTGTGAAACTGCACTCTAAACAAAGAAGAGAAACTCTCTTCCATACAGTCACATGCATGGTATTTATTACACACCTCATTTACACATTGGTTTCCATTGTTGTCTTCTGGTTTTATGATGTTTGTCCAGCACTGAGTTTTCTTCGCTGTTGCTGTCTTTAAGTGATAATCAGTGTTACTTTGGCACCCTAGCAATTCAAAGCCTTTGATTTCCTCATTCCAGAAAGCTTCTGACTTGGAACCAGAATTTCCTCCAATAGATTCCTTAATTGTTTTTTGTTTGTTTTTTAAATCACAGGTGTAGGTATCTGTGAATGACTTATAGCTTCTTCTTCTTCTTCTTCTTCTTCTTCTTCTTCTTCTTCTTCTTCTTCTTCTTCTTCTTCTTCTTAATAATAATAATAATAATAATAATAATAATAATAATAAGGGAGACCGGGGCTGGTTGTCACACGGGTTGGTTGTCTCAGTGCTCATAACTATGACACTAGATGGCGCAGGCAGGTGATACTAACACTGAAATGTGTGTTCTATTGTCTGGAACTCAACCATCATGTAATTTGAGGTCAATTCCATCTAACATAAAGGTTAGCACATATTTCATGTTTTTCCATATCCAAAGTAAAAAATGTCTATCTTGTTATTTATGTTATAACTCTTAGTAGTATTGGAGTTTGTTTGAACTGATGGCCATGTTAAATAGAACCAGATACTGGCTATCTTTTGGTGTAAAAACAAAACCATTAGGTTCTCCCAGTAGTACTGACAGAATTCAATTATCATGTCTGGTTGGGGCAGGTTGTCACATGTAAATCCTATAGGAAGACGTCTTATATTTTTTCTTTCCACTTTTTTTTACACCAATATGTGGGATATGTCCCCATATAATGCTTATTTAAATTATTTACTGTTTGTCCTCCGATTCTGTGGAGGCTGTGGTATTATTTTGTAGCATGGGTCAACATTTCAAATATATATAGGTCTATATATTTTTTTTATATTCACATAAAAAGTAAAAATACAACTTTTCTGTCATTGTACACAGTAGAGACTTTATGTTATTTAAAAAAAAATATATATGTTGCATTATTATCTACTGTAAAAGCAAGAACATACTTTGTGACACCCAACCCCATAACCCCATATCGTGTGACACCCAACCCCAGTATGGGGCAGGCTGTCACAGGTGACCGCACGCATTTTCAACCATCGAAATATCATATTTGGAATAAAGTTATGCTGAAATAAAACTAAAATAAAAAAGCAATTTGTACGTGGAGAGTTATTCTTTGATATAACGAGGAACAGAACCTCGCAGAATGTCACCAGATTGAGGAAAATAATAAAGAGGAAAAAGTGTGACAACCAGCCCCGGTCTCCCTAATAATAATAATAATAATAATAATAATAATAATAATAATAATAATAATAATAATAATAATAATAATCAAATGTAGTCGGTCGCTTCATGAATTGTGATTTCACATATTCAGTCTATAAATCATTTATTTTTTCAGACCTGAGGTGTTGCCTGCCTTGTGTCTAATAGAATCTGAATTCCCCGTTTTGCTCCGCAGATACTGTCTGAAGCTCCTTGTGCATTCTCCCCGCTGTTACCTGCGACCTGCCATAAGATACAATGGGCAGCAGTAGTGTTGGAATCAGCACGACATCAGAATGCAAGGCGTGTTCCGTGGGAAAGCCCGGCTTGCTTCCACCTGATGGCGGTATGAGGCAGCCCCTGAAAGCAATTGCGTGGGAGTTCCCTGCTCGCTGGCCATGTCGGGGTGGCGCAGTGACTCAGGCTCTCCTCTCATCCAGCCTCCCCCACACAGCAACATCCATCCCCGCTCCGGGTAGCAGCCGAATAGAGGCGGAGAGACACAGGAGAGACGCACCGAGTGATGCTCCTGCGACTGCCGCATCCTCCTTCAGCACAAGCACGCAACTAATTAAAGGAATAAACCACAATCACAAACCACCCTCTGCTCATGAAGATGACTAACGTTGACATAGTCATAAATTCCACTGACAGGATGGTCAAATGTAAGTACACAAATCTCAATATATTGTATAGGGGGTGCAGTGGTAAATCTGTGTTGTTGCTTTTGGCAGAAAACACAGTTGGTTTAAAGAAAACAATGCATTTTTAAACGGCTTTAAACACGGGGTACCTAAATACTCGCATGGAATTCTGGCTAGCAGTACAATAAATGGTGTACGTCTTTAATAAACAAACACACAGACACAACAGCCCTTTTGGATTAATGGTGCTTATTTATATGCATAGCTATTGTTAATAGACTGTCAAATGATGCTAATCTGTGTTTTGGCGACGCATTGAGAAAGTGTTCGCGAAGGCGGTGATGCAGCAGGATTCTGAAGCAGAATCATGGCTATGCTGGAGCTGTAAGCCATTTAAATACATGTTCTGTCAGTAGCAGTACACTGGGCGCCCGGAGGATACATTTGCTTCTTTTTCGAGGATTTGTTTGCTTTTTGACTGCTGAGTGATGTCGACTTGCGGGTTCAAAGGTTTGACTTTTTTAATTTTTGTTATTGTGGAATATATTGATATACAGCAGACTTGCAGCGTTTCAGTATTTTACGAGTGTTGAGAGTCAGGATTTCAACATCGTTAGCTGCTACGTACTTGCTAAAGGATGCTGTAGAAACTGTTTTCACTTTGTACTGAAATGTGTAATGTGAATATGTATGGAATACAGGACGAGCTCTCTGTGGCCAGTACAATTAAGATGCTACTACAGTGTATCAAGTCAATACGATTACCCCACAGCCGCGATGAGCTTTCCTCACTGTAGTCAAGGGATGCGTGTGTCTGGAAACAGTGGATTTCAGCAGTACGTGAAATCTGATTAGTGTTTAATCTTTTGTCCTCTTAGGTTACGAGATAATGGGATACTATTAATATTCTCAAGGAGGTTTGCGTATTCACTGTAATCGAACAGTACATTATAGTCATTTGTTTTATTTCAACCTGTCGTAATGTGTGATTTACTGGCCATGGCTTGGTTAACAACATGTGCAGTTGGCATGTTAACTGATATAATGTATGTATGTATTTATTTATTTACGTATTTATTTATGTATTTATAATGGGGTTTTATTTGGCAACCCCAGCCTTTGTTTTGATTTTGTCTCTGCAGCTAGCTGCAATTGTATCTGAAAATTGAATTTCAAAAGCTAAACTATTTATTAGCATATTGCACACTGACCCATGTTTGGAGGACTTTACTGAGTTATTGCAGTTCCAAATACATTTTGTATTGAATATTTTATGTGCGCGTGGGTGTGTTATGTTTTTTAAAAGGAACATTCACATCGTTATTCTTAGGGCGCAGATTCATCTTTTTAAATTAGTGTGTTTTTATAATCAGGAGACAATATAAAAAAAATAATATCCAGAACAAATATATTCTAAGGGCTCAAACCTGTCCACATCACTGATCTGAATGATAACAAAACAAAAAGCAATCTTCTTCTTCTTCTTCTTCTTCTTCTTCTTCTTCTTCTTCTTCTTCTTCTTCTTCTCATTGTCAAATTATTAAATGACACCTAAATAGTATACTGAAGTTTATATGTCTTTGGTCTTGCATTGGTAATTCAATATCGAGTTATTGATTCATTTTTCATGATTATTATTATGTTAAGTTGTGTATCTTACTGTTATACTGTATTTAGCTCAATCGTTAGAGAGAAGCAATGAAAATCTAGTTCATTGTGCTAGTTTAGTTGAAACAAAGTAGGACACATGGCACTGTCATATATTGAATGAATCAAAATCGAAAGATACACTGCGGATCAGGAGTGCATGGAAAGATAGACTGCGGATCAGGAGTGAAAGATACACTGCAGATCAGGAGTGCATGGAAAGATACACTGCGGATCAGGAGTGAAAGATACACTGTGGATGAGGAGTGAAAGATACACTGCGGATCAGGAGTGAAAGATACACTGCGGATCAGGAGTGAAAGATACACTGCGGATCAGGAGTGAAAGATACACTGCGGATCAGGAGTGAAAGATACACTGTGGATCAGGAGTGAAAGATACACTGTGGATCAGGAGTGAAAGATACACTGCGGATCAGGAGTGCATGGAAAGATACACTGCGGATCAGGAGTGCATGGAAAGATACACTGTGGATCAGGAGTGCATGGAAAGATACACTGTGGATCAGGAGTGAAAGATACACTGTGGATCAGGAGTGAAAGATACACTGCGGATCAGGAGTGAAAGATACACTGTGGATCAGGAGTGAAAGATACACTGTGGATCAGGAGTGAAAGATACACTGTGGATCAGGAGTGAAAGATACACTGTGGATCAGGAGTGAAAGATACACTGCGGATCAGGAGTGAAAGATACACTGTGGATCAGGAGTGAAAGATACACTGTGGATCAGGAGTGCATGGAAAGATACACTGCGGATCAGGAGTGAAAGATACACTGCGGATCAGGAGTGAAAGATACACTGTGGATCAGGAGTGAAAGATACACTGTGGATCAGGAGTGAAAGATACACTGCGGATCAGGAGTGAAAGATACACTGTGGATCAGGAGTGAAAGATACACTGTGGATCAGGAGTGAAAGATACACTGTGGATCAGGAGTGAAAGATACACTGTGGATCAGGAGTGAAAGATACACTGTGGATCAGGAGTGAAAGATACACTGCGGATCAGGAGTGAAAGATACACTGTGGATCAGGAGTGAAAGATACACTGTGGATCAGGAGTGAAAGATACACTGCGGATCAGGAGTGAAAGATACACTGTGGATCAGGAGTGAAAGATACACTGTGGATCAGGAGTGAAAGATACACTGTGGATCAGGAGTGAAAGATACACTGCGGATCAGGAGTGCATGGAAAGATACACTGTGGATCAGGAGTGAAAGATACACTGTGGATCAGGAGTGAAAGATACACTGTGGATCAGGAGTGAAAGATACACTGTGGATCAGGAGTGAAAGATACACTGTGGATCAGGAGTGAAAGATACACTGCGGATCAGGAGTGAAAGATACACTGTGGATCAGGAGTGCATGGAAAGATACACTGCGGATCAGGAGTGCATGGAAAGATACACTGCGGATCAGGAGTGAAAGATACACTGTGGATCAGGAGTGAAAGATACACTGCGGATCAGGAGTGCATGGAAAGATACACTGCGGATCAGGAGTGAAAGATACACTGCGGATCAGGAGTGAAAGATACACTGTGGATCAGGAGTGAAAGATACACTGTGGATCAGGAGTGCATGGAAAGATACACTGTGGATCAGGAGTGAAAGATACACTGTGGATCAGGAGTGAAAGATACACTGTGGATCAGGAGTGAAAGATACACTGTGGATCAGGAGTGAAAGATACACTGTGGATCAGGAGTGAAAGATACACTGTGGATCAGGAGTGAAAGATACACTGTGGATCAGGAGTGAAAGATACACTGTGGATCAGGAGTGAAAGATACACTGTGGATCAGGAGTGAAAGATACACTGTGGATCAGGAGTGAAAGATACACTGTGGATCAGGAGTGAAAGATACACTGTGGATCAGGAGTGATGGAAAGATACACTGTGGATCAGGAGTGAAAGATACACTGTGGATCAGGAGTGAAAGATACACTGTGGATCAGGAGTGAAAGATACACTGTGGATCAGGAGTGAAAGATACACTGCGGATCAGGAGTGAAAGATACACTGCGGATCAGGAGTGAAAGATACACTGTGGATCAGGAGTGAAAGATACACTGTGGATCAGGAGTGAAAGATACACTGCGGATCAGGAGTGAAAGATACACTGCGGATCAGGAGTGAAAGATACACTGTGGATCAGGAGTGAAAGATACACTGCGGATCAGGAGTGAAAGATACACTGTGGATCAGGAGTGAAAGATACACTGTGGATCAGGAGTGAAAGATACACTGTGGATCAGGAGTGAAAGATACACTGTGGATCAGGAGTGAAAGATACACTGTGGATCAGGAGTGAAAGATACACTGTGGATCAGGAGTGAAAGATACACTGTGGATCAGGAGTGAAAGATACACTGTGGATCAGGAGTGCATGGAAAGATACACTGTGGATCAGGAGTGAAAGATACACTGTGGATCAGGAGTGCATGGAAAGATACACTGTGGATCAGGAGTGAAAGATACACTGTGGATCAGGAGTGAAAGATACACTGTGGATCAGGAGTGAAAGATACACTGTGGATCAGGAGTGAAAGATACACTGTGGATCAGGAGTGCATGGAAAGATACACTGTGGATCAGGAGTGAAAGATACACTGTGGATCAGGAGTGAAAGATACACTGTGGATCAGGAGTGAAAGATACACTGTGGATCAGGAGTGCATGGAAAGATACACTGTGGATCAGGAGTGAAAGATACACTGTGGATCAGGAGTGAAAGATACACTGTGGATCAGGAGTGAAAGATACACTGTGGATCAGGAGTGAAAGATACACTGTGGATCAGGAGTGCATGGAAAGATACACTGTGGATCAGGAGTGAAAGATACACTGTGGATCAGGAGTGAAAGATACACTGTGGATCAGGAGTGAAAGATACACTGTGGATCAGGAGTGAAAGATACACTGCGGATCAGGAGTGCATGGAAAGATACACTGTGGATCAGGAGTGAAAGATACACTGTGGATCAGGAGTGAAAGATACACTGTGGATCAGGAGTGAAAGATACACTGTGGATCAGGAGTGAAAGATACACTGCGGATCAGGAGTGCATGGAAAGATACACTGCGGATCAGGAGTGAAAGATACACTGTGGATCAGGAGTGAAAGATACACTGTGGATCAGGAGTGAAAGATACACTGTGGATCAGGAGTGAAAGATACACTGCGGATCTGGAGTGAAAGGTACACTGTGGATCAGGAGTGAAAGATACACTGCGGATCAGGAGTGTATGGAAAGATTCACTGCGGATCAGGAGTGAAAGATACACTGCGGATCAGGAGTGAAAGATACACTGTGGATCAGGAGTGAAAGATACACTGTGGATCAGGAGTGAAAGATACACTGTGGATCAGGGGCACCGGAGCCGGGGGGGAGGGGGGCAGGGGCCAAGCCCCTCACATTTTTAATTTATTTTTATTATTTTATTTTTATAAATTTAGTCGTTGCCAATTATTTTTTATTATATTCTCCCCAATTTGGAAATGGCCAATTATTTTTAGGCTCAGCTCACCACTACCACCCCTGCGCTGACTCGGGAGGGCGAAGACGAACACACACTGTCCTCCGAAGCGTGTGTCGTCAGCCGACCGCTTTTTTTCACACTGCGGACTCATCATGCAGCCACCCAAGAGCTACAGCGTCAGAGGAGAACGCAGCTCTCAGGCAGCTCACAGGCAAGCCAGCAGGCGCCCCTGGCCAGACTACAGGGGTCGCTGGTGCGCGGTTAGCCGAGGACACTCTGACTGACCTAACCCTCCCTCCCCCCGGGCGGCGCTAAGCCAATTGAGCGCCGCCTCCTGGAAGCTCCCATCCTCGGTCGGCAAAGGAACAGCCTGGACTCGAACTCGGGACGTCCGGACTATAGAGCGCATCATGCACTCTCGTGGGCGCCTTTACTGGATGTCCCCTCACTTTTGACAAAGAAACATATGCACTGCAGGGAAAAAGGCCCTTGTACAGCGCACAGTGTTTAGTTGCAGTTTTAGAAAGGCTGCTGCGCCGTTGCCATGGAATACTTTCATTTTAGGCCAAACCTAATAAATAAATAGTATGTCAGAATCGCAGAGAATGAGTGCATTCCAAACACTTTTCATCTGCGCTGACTCCAGTGATAACAGCGCCGTCACAATCTCACTGACACTACATTATATTTCCCTTTCAGGTATCCGCTTCAATACAGCCAGTAACAGTAGACTTCTAATGCTGCCATCAACTAGCGGAATTGCTCCAGGATTGCGTATATACAATAGCAATGCAAAGACACATTTGGCTTTACGATCTGTTTCGTTTCAAAAGAAACGTGGAAACTGTTTATAGAAATGTTGCTTTTTATCATTTTTTATATATAAACCGTTGCAATGAATGTGATTTGCAGCATATGCAGCATTAGTGGCCAGTCCGTTCATGAAGTCCCATCCAGCAGTGCCTCCCAGGGTGGACCAGGTAAGCAGAGAGGCAAATCCCAAAACATGAGGACTCAGCAAACTGACAACTGGTGCGCTAAAGAATGACAAGCTTACCACATTCTCTAGAGCAGTGGTTTAAAACCTGCAGTGCGTGTCCCAGTACTGGTGTGTGACAGGCTTGCACCTGGTACACACCGGCAGGTGTTCTTTATGACGATATGATTCCTCAACCACAACACCGCTCCCTCAATCACACCATCGTAATGTTTTTCTACCACTGAATCACAGAGAAATGAGATATGATTCCTCAACCACAATACTCCCTCAATCACACCATCGTAATGTATCTGTACCACTGAATCACAGAGAAATGAGAAATTATGATGCAGGCTCCAGACTAACATCGTTTCAAATCCGACAACAAAAAAGTTTTGATAACTTCTTTTTCAGGGTTAGGCACAAAAATGCTGCCTCTCCCTTTGAAAGCATGTGTCAGTATTTATGAATGCGACATGATGTTAGTCTATATAAAAAAACAAAACAAAAAAAACCGCATATCATGTTTTAATAAACTGAAGTGCGAGAAGGACGGTAACAGTTTGATCGAATACAAATGCTTGTAAGTGCAGAGATGTGTTAACACCAGCAGAATACGGGAACCCCAATTGTGATGCTGACCAAACGTGTGCGAGTACTGTTGTGTAAAAAATTAGCTTAAAATGAACAGCTGCATTTAAGAAATGGAGAACAAGAACAGTGAAAAACTAAAATAAAAATGCACTTAAGGTGTGTGTGTTGCACACGTGCCATTAACAAAATACCCTGGAAACTTAAAATAAAGAAAGTAATTAATGAAGGGCTGTGATGCAGTAAAAAGGCCAATAATTAAATAAAAACGGAAGTGAAAAGGTTACTGTACCAAACTGAAAAAGTTATCTTTCACCAGTCAAATCGTAGAGTGCCTCAATAAAGTTTTAAATCAACGTGAACGGTTTATTTTTGTCTGTTGCATCTTGTATCCCAGATTTAATAGATTTAGTTAAATTGTTTACCGGTTCAGTGGTTAAAGAAAAGGGCTTGTAACCAGGAGGTCCTTGGTTCAAATCCCGGTTCACTCACTGACTCATTGTGTGACCCTGAGCAAGTCACTTAACCTCCTTGTACTCTGTCTTTCGGGTGACGTTGTTGTAAGTGACTTTGCAGCTGATGCACAGTTCACACACCCTAGTCTCCGTAAGTCGCCTTGGATAAAGGCGTCTGCTAAATAAACAAATCATTTAATTTAATGATTTAATTGAGCTGCAGATTATCCAGTTAGATGATGAGCTGATATCTTTCAGCCAAAGAACAGTCATTTAATACCTTGTTTCCATAGACAGTTAACTGGAGTGGAATTGGCCTGAATTCTCCCAGAACTCGAGTTGATAGACAACTTGAGGGTGAAAAAGGAGGCGTTTCCATGCTTTTCCTGAGTTACACAAGTTATCACGTGAGTTGGGCAGGAAATACTCCGATTGTCCCCAGAAATACTTGCGATTTAAATGTCAAGACATGAATTCACTGCAGACGGTATTATAATAATACTTCCACCAATCAGACGGGTGCATACAGGCTCGTAGAGATCCCGCCCTCTGGCAGGCTGGTATGCAGAACAGGTTAAAGAAGCGCTGGACGAGGGAAATAATGTGTCAGATATCAAAGTGGATATGAGAATGGGAGTGATGAAGCCAATTTGCTTTAAAAACATTAAAAGTTGACCGGACATTTCCATCAATGGAGGATATGGACAACATGCCCCACATGTCGACCTGTTCCTATCCAGACAAAACCGAACCAGGTAACTACAGACCAATAAGCCTGACTTCTATTATATGTAAACTTATGGAAACTATAATAAGATCCAAAATGGAAAATTACCTCACAAATGGTCACAAATGGAGATTAGATAAAGGGGCATTCAGAACAGAAAATAGGAGGCACTTTTTTTACACAGAGAATTGTGAGGGTCTGGAACCAACTCCCCAGTAATGTTGTTGAAGCTGACACCCTGGGATCCTTCAAGAAGCTGCTTGATGAGATTCTGGGATCAATAAGCTACTAACAACCAAATGAGCAAGATGTGCCGAATGGCCTCCTCTCATTTGTAAACTTTCTTATGTTATGTTCTTATGATTTAAAAAATGTAGAATTGATGATGCAATCAGAAACTGTGCCTGCTACTGTAGAAGGACTGTTCTTTTTATGTTAACCATTTTACAAGGGTTTAATTGAGTAACATCCAAAAGTATTTATGCCAGACTTGTTAGAAAGTCTGTAACAAAATGGTTGATTGTTATTGTTGATACCTTGTAGATACGAGTATTGAAGACACCCATCGTGCAGGTATCGCAATGTCCAGAAACAAAACAAAACATTAAAATAAATTAGTTCTGCACCGTATAAAACTAAGCTGATTTTACAAGTGCTTGCTAGTCTATTAACCAGTTTCAAATTATTTCTAAGCAAATTTAAGCATTTTGATTTTGGCTTTTTTATTTTAAGTTTTTGTACTGTCCTACAATTTCATGATACTGTGATCATTCCACTGTGTTATGTTGTGAACCATAGCTAAGTTGTAAAACTGAGAGATAGCAAATGCTTATCGTAAAAGTTTACTGGTTCTTAAAATTAAGGGCCATATAAGAACAATAAATACTGTAACTGATTAGAAGGCCTTCTTTGTTGTTCTCCAAGTTGCATGCCTGCCAACATTTGAAAATACCAAATCGGGAGATTGGGAGAGTAGAATTAAGATATATACATACCCTTTTTTATAGTTTCCCCTGTTGGGAGATCAAGGCAGCAAATCTGCTGAATTTAATAATAGCCAAAATGTCCCGTTATACGGTATTTTCCCGCCCCCTACAACATTTTATATTGACGTTTAGTGATGTAAAATTTCCTCCCAGCCCCCAAATTTAGACTTTAGAATGCAGGCCAGCCCAAGGAGTGGGTTGGCCTGCATTCTGGCTTCTGTGGTTCATGGAAACGTATTATAAGAGTACCGTTCCCATAATGTAAAACAGTATGTAGTGTGAGTTTTGTACTAAAGCAGGGTCAGCTGTTGCAGGGAAAAGAAAGCTTATTTCTCAAACTAACCATTTTAAGAAATGTGAAAGCAGAATGCACAGAACTACTTTGGACTGTAATTAGGAAGTGTACTGCTGAGAAAAGAAACATTTAGGGAATTAAAAATGAAATGTACTGCAGCTTACTAGACTGCAGTAAAAAAAAACTGGTATTCAGTTCATTTAGCTCTCAGATTGTGCTAATGAAAATATCTCAAATATGACAATGTGCTTGCTGTGGTGTATTTAATATAGTAAATATAGCAGAACAAACTCACTGCAATTTAATCTTGTTGTTACTGAAGAATAAACAGTAACATGTAATCAGAAGAGCTGTCTGTGTTACATGCTGTCAGATCAGGATTTCACTAACACCGAGCAGGGGAGCTGACACATGCTATTCCCATATCCCAACTGAATACAATTATAGGTGCGGTCACCAAGTCCATACACATGCTGCATAGATTAACCATTCAGCAGAATGAGGCAACAAACAAGTGAGTACAGACACAACAAACCTGCTTGTAATGGGGCAGGTCTCAGTTTAAGATTGCACATAGTTACTGGTACCCCTGGTGGTCCTGCTGGAAACACTGGCACTTCAGATGAATAGGTTGAAAACCACTGGTCTAGAGAGAGCAGTGCCACATCAGTGCATGTAATATGCTAATACCTTCTATATATATATTAAAAAGGCATTGTATTTCACTCTCTTGTTTTATTGCTTTTCAAAAAGTAATTATTTTCTATAAAGTATATAGTACAAGCATAACACCAACAGAACATCAAAGAGGTCCAATGCACATTGGATTTTTCATGTTGTGATGACTTGTGGACCATGTTAAAGCACATCTTTCTACGGTATGCTATTATTCCAGATTGGGTTTGTAATGTGTTGGTTTCTATATGAACTCTAGATCTTTGAGTAATATGTGGATTGCACTGATTGAATGTTTATGCTCTGGGGAAAAAAGACAGAAACAGGTTTAATATAAAAAGTTTACCAAAAAAAAAAAAAAAAGAAGCGTGTCGCTTCTTGGAAATTGGCTCCAAAACTCCAAGGAATAATCTGTTTTTTAGGACTGGTGTTTAACAGCTTCATTTTGTAATTTTGTTTTTACTGTCCCTTTATCTTTTTATGTGTGGCATGATTGAGTGGTTCATTTTGCAACGTCTCAAATACTGTGGGGTTTTTATTACATTTTTCACTAGCGTTCAGGAGCTGCTCTCTTGTTCTGTGCTGCCATAGAGCTATGTAATGTAGGCTAGATCAGCCAAAGAGTCTTTATCTCAGTAAGCGCCAGCGCCATCTAGTGCACAGGAGTGTATTGCTAACAAAGCAAAAGGAAAATTGATCCAAAGAGGAAGATCGCTAGATGGTGCTGGCTCTTCTATATGCTATAGGTTTCTACTGCAGGCGACTACAACTGAAGAGAAACTCCTGAACTCCGCTAAAAGCATCTTAAAACAGTCTTATCAGAAAATAATTGAAAAAAAACAGCATTTGAGTAATTGCAATCAGAAGCACTCGGATAGGCAAGGGGACAGTGTAATAAAGAAAGGAGAAGCTCCTTGCTCATGCAGTGCAGTGAATAGGGGTTGAGCAGAACAGCATACTCTGTTAAGCAAAGGGGTTATTTTCTGACATGTGTTCTGTAATATACATCTCCCTATTGTATGCCAGATTCAGTTATGATGGGCTGATCTGACGACTTTGATATTGAGCTGGTAGTAGGTGCTCAGTTGACTTTGATATTGAGCTGGTAGTAGGTGCTCAGTTGACTTTGATATTGAGCTGGTATGCAGGTGGCAGAGCATTCTCTTACAGAGCCTCTAAACTGCGGAATTGCTTGCCACCATCTGTGAGGAAGGCTCTCTCTGTTGCTGAAAACATACTTTTATGACAGAGCGTTCACAGTCCTATAAATTATATTTATTTTTTACAATATAATTTACAGTTCTGTAAATGATATTTCTTTTATCACTTGTTTTTGCTGCTCTGTAATTATTAACTTATTTACTTACTTATTTATATTCATGTATTTCTTACTTGTTTGTTTGTTTAAGTATTTTCATTTCTGTATTTCTTCTTAAATATGTTTTTATTTTATTTTATTTTCTCTTGTTCAGAGCTTTGAGGCAAATTTTTGTGAAAGGTGCTATATAAAAATAAAGACTGATTGATTGATTGATTGATTGACTGATATTGAACTGATAGTAGATGCTCAGTTGGCAGGTGCATCAGTATTAATGAATGAATAAGGACCAGTCTAAGCAACCTGTTTTTATTTATTTATTGTTTGATTAGTGTTCATAAGATACATGTCTTTACATTCATTCACATAACATATACTTTGATGTGCTGTGAACAGCTTTCTCAAGCTTTCCTGTAAGCTGGTATGTGTTTGTCAACCCGCCGCACCTACTATTGCTAATATTTCACACCACTGGCAACATTTTCAGTCTTGTGGAAACGTAGCGGGCAAAATCTACTGCCATACTGAGATGTTGCTTCATACTCAGCTGTATTCTGTGATTCTCTGAGTTAAGTTTGATTGTGTGTCGATTGTACAAGAAAAATGAACCCTTTCCTGCCACTTATATACAAAACTGCCACCGTCAGTGTCTAAATCTCATATCTCAGATGCTATCAGAGGCATGTGCATGGTTATATAAATCCTACATCCTAAATGTGTTGAGGACCATGTCCTTCACCTAATATGGCTGCTGTATTGAGCTTTTGTGACTTTTTGAGACTTTTGAGTTGGACATTGCTATATTCTTTTCTTGGTTAGCTTACATTACCGGTGTTGTCCAGAAAAGAAAAAAAAAGCTTCACTGACGCATTGTTTTAACCACTGACCATGTCAGTGAAATGATGTCTTTATAGTTGGCATACAGCTGTAGTCTATGATTCTCCCAATAAAGTTCAATTACAGGCGGTGTCCAGTACACATTACCTCTGAACATATCAATGCCTTGTTCACATTTCCTTTTTACTTCATTGTTTTGTTTCCAAATATTCAATATTCTGGTAAATCAAGACGCAAGAGTGGTTGACCAGTGGTAATGTTCCTAGAAGTAGTGGTTATCACTCCTGAGGCTTGATTTAGAATACCCCCTCCTATCTGTTATGGAATTCCACACCAATGGGATGAATTCAGACTTTTGAATTCACCCACCGTACCTGTCTGTGTAAAAGCAGTGTACATTTTAACATCAGGACATGTGATGGAAATGATTGGTTACAGCTTAAAGCGGACCAGGAATTGCCAAAAAGCAGGGAGGTGCAGAGTGTGGTACTGCAGTGCAATGCATACCCACATTGACTAGGTCAGTAACGTCAACAATGAAAGTGACATTTCATAGCTTGTTTAAACTGTCAAAATGAGTGCCGTGGTGGTGCTAGTATTAAACATAAATAGGTGCCCAGTGAGCTCAGAGCGGACACCTGCAGGGCTGGCCTTTGTCCTCCAGAAGCCGGTAGGTCTCGAGTTCCTGGGTGTAAAAAAAGAGGAAGCTGGCTTGGTCGTGAGATTGGAAGACGCCCACTGAACCTTCAGATCTCCTGAGCTATGGAGAACAGTTGCTGTGAGGAGAAAAAAAAAATAGACATTGCAAACTGGGGAGAAAATCGGGGGTCAAATAATGTGGCACACTAAATAAAAAAAATGAAAAATACAAATATTGAGGAGTGTACCCATATGGCAATGAATAAATAAAAGCAAAGAGCAAAGCATGTCTTTCCTGTTAATATGCATTGTATGGGTGCGGATTCAGAATAGCAAGATGACAATGGAGTTGAAGCCTTGCTTAGAACTACTTTCTGCACTTCTTAACTGTTGTAATACTTGATTACCACTAGCAGTGGTTTAAGGAAGATATCAGAGGTGACAACAACAACAAAGCAGGGCTGATATGTAGCACAGAGGCTTCACTTTATAATTAGCGTTTCTGTTACAGAGCCCCGTTTTTGAAATATTGTGTACAGGTTCCACAAATAGGCAGCAGCACATTAAGAATGAAATCACACCAGCTTTGTAGAATGTAGGTCATCTCGACGGTGTTTATTAGAGTGGAATGGGGGAGTGCTCAAAGGAAAATGAAGCTTACAAAATGTTGTACACAGACTCCTGTTCACTCAGAGTCGAGTCAGAACACAGGGCTGGCTGAATGAAACAGACTCCTGTTTACTCAGAGTCGAGTCAGAACACAGGGCTGACTAAATGAAACAGACTCCTGTTTACTCAGAGTCGAGTCAGAACACAGGGCTGACTAAATGAAACAGACTCCTGTTTACTCAGAGTCGAGTCAGAACACAGGGCTGGCTGATGAAACAGACTCCTGTTCACTCAGTCGAGTCAGAACACAGGGCTGGCTGAATGAAACAGACTCCTGTTCACTCAGAGTCGAGTCGGAACACAGGGCTGGCTGATGAAACAGACTCCTGTTTACTCAGAGTCGAGTCAGAACACAGGGCTGGCTGAATGAAAATGTTGTATACAGACTCCTGTTCACTCAGAGCTCTTTACAACTACAACAACACTTTCAAACTTTTAAAGCGCTGTCAAGACACAGTGCTGTATATTTTGAACACAGAAATGCTATTATAAAACACAGGATCAAAAGGCCAATTTACAATAAAAAATCAAGACAAACCCACTATATAACAAATAAATACCTGCTATAGTTTGAAATAGCTTGCGCTCCCTGGGTAGAGAGTCTGCCCACCAGTAAACCAAGACTTTGAGACTGGAGGGTACGACTAGGGTACAACTGGGGCATGACTGGGGCATAACTGGGGCACCACTGGGGCACGACTGGAGCATGACTGGGGCATGACTGGAGCATGACTGGGGCATGACTGGGGCACCACTGGGGCATGACTGGAGCACGACTGGGGCACGACTGGAGCACGACTGGGGCACGACTGGGGCACGACTGGAGCACGACTGGGGCATGACTGGGGCATGACTGGTGCACCACTGGGGCACGACTGGGGCATGACTGGGGCATGACTGGAGCATGGCTGGGGCATGACTGGGGCACCACTGGGGCGTTACTGTAGCATGACTGGGGCATGACTGGGGCATGACTGGGGCACGACTGGAGCATGACTGGAACATGACTGGGGCATGACTGGGGCACCACCGGGGCATGACTGGGGCATGACTGGGGCGTTACTGGGGCATGACTGGGGCATGACTGGGGCACAACTGGGGCATGACTGGGGCACCACCGGGGCACGACTGGGGAATGACTGGAGCACCACCGAGACATGACTGGCGCACCACTTGGGCGTTACTGGGGCATGACTGGGGCATGACTGGGGCACGACTGGGGCATATGGAATGAGCAGCTCTGAAATATAGGCTGGAGCAAGACCATGTAAGGCCTTGTAGTTCTTAAGTGCAGATGGACTTCTGAGTAGAAGGAAGGAGACACTTCACACTGAAAGTGGTGAGGGTACAGAATGGCTTGCCTAGTCATGTTGTTCAGGCTTTGATTTGTAGCTGTTTTTTTGCATCTTTGGTTCATTTTACACTTTTGTTATTGTTGCCTGTGAGCAGCACTGTTGGTACAGTGACACTGTCATTTTTATATTCCTGTATAAATAAACCCTGGACACCTACAAGGCGTTTCACTGTCACTTCCTAAGTCTCTTCCGCTCTGTCAGCTGATACCCACAAACCCTTTTTCACAACCTGATAAAGGCATGCTTGTGAACTGCAGTGCATAGGGGTTCCTCGTTGCACTTAACATTGCTTCTAGATGAAAGTGATCCTGTGTGTTGTGTCTGGAAGTCTGTGATGAGGCTGGCCAGTGAAGCAGTGCATTATGTTGGAGACCTTTGCCCTGCAGTGCAAACCAGATCAGCACACAGCACAGTGGATCTCCCTTCTATTACACAAGAGACAAGTACAGGGCATGGACAAAACTGTGGGTGTAGCATGGAAATGGCCCTCCCTCTGTTCGGTTTCCTTTTCACTGGTATGAGGGGGGTGTCAGTTCCGTGCTCTGCACCACTGCATGGAATATCAGAATCCATTCAAATAGAATTTAACCTGGTTTTAACTAAACATGTAGTCAAATGTTTTTAACTCTATAGATCCCTACAGCAATGTTGTAGCAATTACACATCAAGCATACTGGATGTTCTGAACCAGTGATGGGGTGTTGTTTAAGTTGATAAAATGGTGAATTAAAAAACAGAATCTCTAATTATCCTTAATGATCTTATAGAGGAGGCTGTCACACAAGCATACATTGTTTCATATTGTAATCAGGCTCTCATGCAGGCTCTCCACACAGTCCTGCGGGCTCTCCACGCAATCCCGCTGGCTCTCTGCACAGTCATGCAGGCTCTCCACACAGTTCTGCAGGCTCTCCACACAGTCCTGTGGGCTCTCCACACAGTCCTGTAGGCTCTCCACACAGTCCTGCGGGCTCTCCGCACAGTTCTGCTGGCTCTCCGCACAGTCCTGCGGGCTCTCCGCACAGTCCTGTGGGCTCTCCACACAGTCCCGCTGGCTCTCCACACAGTCCTGCAGGCTCTCCACACAGTCATGCAGGCTCTCCACACAGTCCCTCTGGTCTCCTCACAGTCCTGCGGGCTCTCCACACAGTCCCTCTGGCTCTCCACACAGTCCTGCGGGCTCTCCACACAGTCCTGCAGGCTCTCCACACAGTCCTGCCGGCTCTCCGCACAGTCCTGCTGGCTCTCCGCACAGTCCTGTAGGCTCTCCACACAGTCCTGCGGGCTCTCCGCACAGTTCTGCTGGCTCTCCGCACAGTCCTGCGGGCTCTCCGCACAGTCCTGTGGGCTCTCCACACAGTCCCGCTGGCTCTCCACACAGTCCTGCAGGCTCTCCACACAGTCATGCAGGCTCTCCACACAGTCCCTCTGGTCTCCTCACAGTCCTGCAGGCTCTCCACACAGTCCCTCTGGCTCTCCACACAGTCCCTGGGCTCTCCACACAGTCCTGCAGGCTCTCCGCACAGTCCTGCCGGCTCTCCGCACAGTCCTGCTGGCTCTCCGCACAGTCCTGTGGGCTCTCCACACAGTCCTGCGGGCTCTCCGCACAGTTCTGCTGGCTCTCCGCACAGTCCTGCGGGCTCTCCGCACAGTCCTGTGGGCTCTCCACACAGTCCCGCTGGCTCTCCACACAGTCCTGCAGGCTCTCCACACAGTCATGCAGGCTCTCCACACAGTCCCTCTGGTCTCCTCACAGTCCTGCGGGCTCTCCACACAGTCCCTCTGGCTCTCCACACAGTCCTGCGGGCTCTCCACACAGTCCTGCAGGCTCTCCGCACAGTCCTGCCGGCTCTCCGCACAGTCCTGCTGGCTCTCCGCACAGTCCTGTGGGCTCTCCACACAGTCCTGCCGGCTCTCCACACAGTTCTGCGGGCTCTCCACACAGTCCTGCGGGCTCTCCACACAGTCCTGTGGGCTCCTCACACAGTCCTGCAGACTTTCCACACAGTCCCGCGGGCTCTCTGCACAGTCCTGCGGGCTCTCCACAGTCCTGCGGGCTCCTCACACAGTCCCACAGCCTCTCCATACAGTCCCGCTGGCTGTCCACACAGCCAGGGTTCAATTAACACCTGGCCACATTCTCCACATCAAGTTTCAATTAGGCAGGGAGGTGCCAGATTCCACATACTTCTTTTATCTATATATATGCTCTGAGGGGGAGCATATATATAGCATATCTCAGGGGAGACATTTAAGGAGGACACAGAGATGTTTTGGACTCCTGTAAGTGGATTGTTCATGCACTGAGCTTACAATATGTCCAGACAACTTTAAATAATCAAGAAAATCACACAGACTCATTTAATTTGAAGTTTTAACGAACCAGAGCAGTATTAGTGCTCCTTCGGTTTATTAAATGCTTAATAATGGATCGAGTGGTTACAGTCCACTTTGGATCCCAGCTAATAGGCAGTCTGGGTGATCTAGTGCCTTACAAGTTTAACAGCATCAATGCTTCAATACAAATATGGTTATTACATGTTTTTCCCTTTTTTTCATGCATGCAATTTAGTGCCCACTGCTAAATCCTAAAACATCCAATGTATCCCTCTCTAAAGCTAAAATATAATTCCTATACCTTACAGCAAATGCTTCAATATAAATAAGATATAATTTCAAAATGGTACTTACCTTCCACTACATGGAAGTGTAGTTGTAGAATATAACGTAAAACCAAGAGCTGTCTTCAAAAGCAGAGACTTCTAAATACAACCAAACAGCAACCAGCTTTTTCAGAGATCTTCAGAGCATGGACCACGTATGATGCTTGTCTGAAGTCTTGCCTTGACTTTTATAGAACATTTTCTCCACTTCATACGTCAGATGACCCAATTAAATTGAATTATTTGGTTTGTTTTACAACCCTTATCTTTTAAGTGAATAATATATTTTAAAAGTGCCGGTAACTCTTTTAAAATTAATTGGATATGATCTCATGTCCGCCCCTTCCTCATTTCTAAAATATGTGAGGTGAACTTTTGAACTGATGTTACTTTTTTCTCGATACCATGGAGTTCCTTACTACTAAACAGAATACACGTGAACATAATACAAGTGTATATAGAGAGAATATATACAGAGAGATGTGTAAGAAGTAACCCACGACAGGGTGTGCAGTAAGACAATTCTTACCGCATGCCCTGGGTGTGTTGTGAGGCACGAGGCCGCAGGCCGAGCCCCTTCAACCACCCAGCAAGTGCGGTAAGAACTGTCTACCACACACCCTGGAGTGGGTTATTTTGCTTATAAAATGGCTCCTTTTTTTAAAAATAATTACACAAACTGGCTTTTTTAAGGAAAAAATTAGAAATGTATTTTGTATCCTTCCACTGAGAAAAAAAGTCCCTGAATACATAGATTTTGTACTTTTTTATTTGCCATAATCATTACATTGAACATTCCCATTTATAGTAAAATTTTCTAGATAAAATGGCATTTGGGAATTGAAAGCAGACTGATTCCCCACATCTGAGGGAGGGTTCACAGAACAGCCAAACACTGTACTGGCACTTGACATTGAGATTGAGAGAGGAGCTTGCAAGTGCTGTTTTTTTTTGTTTAGGAAATGAGCCTTCTCTGGTTTTGTGGTCTTCAAGAGAAGCTGATCAGTAATTTCAGAGGTTTTCACATCGGTGGACGGTAACCGGCATCATTTCCCTAGATTGTGAACCAGCATTAGGTGATATGTGGACTAAACGATTTCCATGTCAGTTTGCGCAGTGCCGCAGTCCTTCCCGTCCGCGGCGAGCACAATAAAATTCTATGCCGAACCCGTCCTTGTTTAAATGCCCAACGGTTGTGTCAGCAGAGAGCAGGAGGGATTTTAATTTTATTTTAAATATGTTTATATGTTTCTGAAATTGGAGGGTAGTGGTGAGTCTGTTGTGTCTAATTTAAACATTGCATGGTCGCTAGTCAGTTTTATAAGGCAATATTTACTTTAATAAGTAGATATAGTATATTTAATAATAGAATATATATATATATATATATATATATATATATATATATATATATATATATATATATATATATATATATATACACTACCGTTCAAAAGTTTGGGGTCACTTAGAAATTTCCTTGTTTTCGAAAGAAAAGCAAAGTTTTTGTCCATTAAAATAACATCAAATTGATCAGAAATACAGTGTAGACATTGTTAATGTTGTAAATGACTATTGTAGCTGGAAACGGCTGATTTGTAATGGAATATCTACATAGGCGCACAGAGGCCCATTATCAGCAACCATCAGTCCTGTGTTCCAATGGCACGTTGTGTTTGCTAATCCAAGTTTATCATTTTAAAAGGCTAATTGATCATTAGAAAACCCTTTTGCAATTATGTTAGCACAGCAGAAAACTGTTGTGCTGATTAAAGAAGCAATAAAACTGGCCTTCTTTAGACTAGTTGAGTATCTGGAGCATCAGCAATTGTGGGTTCGATTACAGGGTCAAAATGGCCAGAAACAAAGAACTTTCTTCTTCTATTCTTGTTCTGAGAAATGAAGGCTAGTCCATGCGAGAAATTGCCAAGAAACTGAAGATCTCGTACAACGCTGTGTACTACTCCCTTCACAGAACAGCGCAAACTGGCTCTAACCAGAATAGAAAGAGGAGTGGGAGGCCCCGGTGCACAACTGAGCAAGAGGACAAATACATTAGAGTGTCTAGTTTGAGAAACAGACGCCTCACAGGTCCTCAACTGGCAGCTTCATTAAATAGTACCCGCAAAACACCAGTCTCAACGTCAACAGTGAAGAGGCGACTCGGGATGCTGGCCTTCTAGGCAGAGTTGCAAAGAAAAAGCCATATCTCAGACTGGCCAATAAAAAGAAAAGATTAAGATGGGCAAAAGAACACAGACACTGGACAGAGGAAGATTGGAAAAAGTGTTATGGACAGACGAATCTAAGTTTGAGGTGTTCGGATCACAAAGAAGAACATTCGTGAGACGCAGACCAAATGAAAAGATGCTGGAGGAGTGCTTGACGCCATCTGTCAAGCATGGTGGAGGCAATGTGATGGTCTGGGGGTGCTTTGGTGGTGGTAAAGTGGGAGATTTGTACAGGGTAAAAGGGATCTTGAAGAAGGAAGGCTATCATTCCATTTTGCAACGCCATGCCATACCATGTGGACGGCGCTTGATTGGAGCCAATTTCCTCCTACAACAGGACAATGACCCAAAGCACAGCTCCAAACTATGCAAGAACTATTTAGGGAAGAAGCAGTCAGCTGGTATTCTGTCTATAATGGAGTGGCCAGCACAGTCACCGGATCTCAACCCTATTGAGCTGTTGTGGGAGCAGCTTGACTGTATGGTACGTAAGAAGTGCCCATCAAGCCAATCCAACTTGTGGGAGGTGCTTCAAGAAGCATGGGGTGAAATCTTTTCAGATTACCTCAACAAATTGACAACTAGAATGTCAAAGGTCTGCAAGGCTGTAATTGCTGCAAATGGAGGATTCTTTGACGAAAGCAAAGTTTGAAGGACACAATTATTATTTCAATTAAAAATCATTATTTCTAACCTTGTCAATGACTATATTTCCTATTCATTTTGCTATATTTCCTATTCAAACTCATTTCATGTATGTTTTCATGGAAAAGAAGGAAATTTCTAAGTGACCCCAAACTTTTGAACAGTAGTATATATATATATATATATATATATATATATATATAGTATATATATAGTTCTTTTGAGCTAAAATATATATATATATATATTTTACTCAGATGACTTTCTCAGATGGCTTTTGAATAAAGTGTTACTGCGACTGCTTACCTCAGAGTTATTTTTCTTTGTTCTGTTCCCTGACTAAATACCACAGTATATTTGCCAATTTTTCTGTAATTCTTAGTGACGGAGATGAAAAAACATATTGTTAAGTGGTTTATTTATGAACATCAAATCAAATATTTGCATAGCAGAAACACCATATTTAAATGGAAAACAAAACATCAAATATTTTGCATCTCCTCCACAGATAATGTTCATGAATCATTATTTTGTATGCGATGTGCCTGTGTTACTGTACGTTGCACTATGTGCAGTAGCATTTGCTTGTTGATCAGCATTATAAAAGCACTCAGTACAGTGTCAATGTTGCGTCTGGCGTGCGGTGCTGGACCTGGTGTTTCAGTCACTATGTTTCCAGAAGTGCGTCTTCCTTCTAGGTCAGTGGTTCTTAACCTGGAGGTGCACGCACCCCCTGGGGGTGCGAGATGCCCTTTCTGGGGGTGCGAGACATGCCAGATTTTTTTAGAAGGTAAATCATCGAGAACACAAATGAAGTACAGGCACGTAGGTACAACTACTTTGTTTCATCAAACCTATGTATTTATTAACATTATACATTTAACGATTACTGTAATATACAAACAAATAATTTATTTTCAAGTTTTTAAGCTAATTGTAGTGAAATTATACAATGTAGCGCCACGCTATGGGTATTTCTTGACGCATATGATGTGGCAGCGCCGCGGCTTTGCTTGAATTCAGTTCGCCGCTAACTGTTAGCGCATCAGTTACAGTTTACTTCCACAGCAAAACTCCAACATCTCTGGGTAGTACTTGTGTATTTGTGTGTGCCTACTGTACTATTATTTGTGGTGAGTAATAACATAAAACTATTTTACATACATTTAATATGCATTTAAAAGTGTATAGGCCCCCCAAAAGCAGAAGAGTCACTGATCCGGTAAACTTAAAAAAAGTGTGTCTTTTTTCATGTATTCTTAAGTTTACTGCGAAATTTAAATAAATATATAATTCTATCTCTTTCATTCTATAGTTATGATATATCTTAAGTTTAAAGAACTGACCTACTTCAACGATTTTTGATAAGGGGTGCGAGAACATATTTTGAGAACCAAAGGGGTACAGGCTGCAGTTTAGGTTAAGAACCACTGTTCTAGGTAAAAGTGTTTATAATTATCAATTTCTTGTGAATATGCGGTTTAGGAAAAGTCACAAATGGGCATGTGCATTACATTCCGGAACGCAGTCATTTAAATTTGAAAACTCAAAACAGTCAAATTGACTGGCTTGCCGCTTCTAGTGTTAACATAATAATACTGGATAAAGGCTGTTAGAAGATTCATGGCAAACTTCTAAGTCTGTAGTTGTAGATCCAGTTATTTTCACTTTAATCCAAGCTATAGAAATCATAGTTAAATGTAACAGTCTCATGTTAGCTTTTTAATTCTTAAACTAAGCTTGACCTCTCTCTATTTCTAAAAAACCCCTGCTCAAGCAGGTTTCAGGAATATAGAATCCTACAATATTCTCATAAACTAATACAGAGTACATTATAACATTTTTTTCTGAACAGTGTTTAGTTTTAACAATTTGTTTAGTATTTCAGCTGGCTTTATATTCTTTAAAATGTATTCTTTAAAATATCAGTATTTTGTTAAACCTGTTTATTTTGGCCCGAGTGCCTCTTTATTTGTTACTTTGTTCCTGTATTTGTATTTTTGTTTTATTTTGTTAAAGTGCACATTGGCGCTTCATACTGCAGTTTCCTGGTCTCTGAGTCTTCTTCCGGCCGCTACCTTGTCACAACACATTGTAAAATAAATGTAAAGCCTCTGACAGAAAGATGGAAGAGTTTTATTAAGGGTATGACTTGCCAGTGTTCTCCCTGCACTCCATGTCAGAGTGCTTCACCGGCTGTGTCTATACCAGGTGTGTCTGGATGTAGCCTAACTGAAGATGTGCTCTTTCTCTATAAGGAGTTTGATTAGCCAATCAGCAGTGAATCACAAAACAGCAAGTGGAGCACTCTGTTTCATTGATGGAGTCGAGGGGAAACACAGCTTTTATTCCAAAGTGAATTACAGGGCAGGCATATCACTGCTGTATCTGGATACAGAAATATATTTACTTTGTCTTTTTTTTTTAAATAGAGTTGTAAATTAAGTGCAAAGAAACTATGTTAAGATAAGGTTAAGCTTGCAACATTAACCCATTGCTGGTATAAAGCAGTGATGAAGTGCATTGGGTATTGTATTATATTTGTTGAACAGGGTTAACAGCTGGACAAGCGCTTTTTTCTGTTGTTTCATGCATCAGGCTGTACTTATCAGTCTACTCACGTTGTCAATACCAACCCATATAAATGAGCCGTTCTCATGTTGGATAACGTCTTCATTACCATGCAGTGTGGCAGATTGGACTGCAGCCCATTGTTTATTTAGGAACAACAGCACAAAGGGACTCTTCATTTGACTTGCTGTTTTATAGAGGTAAGGGACTGCTTGGTAATGACTCAAGGCTGAACAGCTTGTGAAGTTCACGCTGACTTGCACAATATTTCTGCATTTCAGAATCACACCCAGGCTGTAGTTATGTGATGGAAAGCTGAGTGGCAATGGCTATAGTTTGAGTTTCCTCTCAATCCTGACCTAAACCCGGACTGCCATTCACCCCTGTGTCTTTCTCAAGAAAGCTGTCATATTAGAACTATTCATGTCACCATGATGTTTAGAAACACAGATGAAGATAATCATGTGTGACATATCATTGTCAAAACTAGTGTCTCATTGCTCTTCACAGAAAAGCAAAACTGTACAACCATCAATTTAAAAAACATCAAAAATGGATTGAGCAAAATTGAAAAAATAAATGCTTTCAGTATTACCTGGTGAACACTGATTGGTTCACATGATAGTAATTACTAATCCATGTTTGCTGTTTCTGTCTCATTCTGAACTGTTACATCAAAGTCATTTTATGGCATCATAGGAATCCACTCAAAAGTATTATTTGTTGTGAAAATGACTATAACATCCTGCAAATGCAGTACCATCACAGCATACACATGTCTCTAGTATTAAGACCACTTTTTCGGTCACTAACTCAATTGCGCTGCCAGTTGCTGGGCTTCTAATGTTATGAACAAGCCTCCCATGTGAGACTCCATGTCTCCCCTTCACAAACTCTCATGAGAGCTCCTGCTTCTCACAGTGGTGCACAGTAAGACAGGGACCAGCCCTTCACTATTGTTTCAGTACCTTTATAATGCTCTTTCTCCTGAAGCTGGCTCCTTTATTAGCTGTAGTAGTGGTAGGTAGATGCAGTGACTAAAATACCCATCATTATTATCTCCACTATCTAAGTACCACTGCTCTTAGCTGTCTGGGGTGATTTATTTTCTCACTAAATAATACAACTATAGAGAGAACAGATCTGCAGGTTTTGAGGGTGGCATAAATAAGATAATTAATTAATATCATTAAAAGTGACCCCACTATCAATTTTACTTCACAATCTGGTAGGATGTTAAATTGAGATAAGCTCATGAAGCATTCAGTTTAAAAACACCTTATAAAAGTGTACCACTGTAAAAGCATAGCAAAGTGTGAAAAAGCATAGTTGAAAGGATTGTAAAACACAGTGAGAAATTGTAACGCATATTAAAAACATGGCAAACCATGGTAAACTATGTTAAATACATAGGAACTATGATCATATACAAAGGGTTTCGTTTTTTTTAAGAATAAATTAACCTTATTCTGAAAAGGCAACATTGCTGTTGATTCCACTATTCCTTCTTTGCTAACCATAGTGTTTTTGCAAAATGAGATCTTTTGCATCTAAGTATAGCTTCTGCAACTGTGGTTTACTCCGGAAATTGCTTCCAGCTCTCATTCTTCACCAGAATCTTTTGGAAAGCATTTCAGTTACCTGTCACTAGGCTTCTGGCTTCCAATGAGTCTTGATTGGCCAGGTATCCAATCAATCACCTGTGACATGTAGTATATGGACAATAAATCTCTCAGTAATCATAGTGATCATTATGTATAACCACAGTCTTCTCAGTAAACTGTGCCTTTAACAGTCAGCTTTGAAGCCAGCTCTCTCAGCTGCCCATGTTTGCATCTCCATTAAGGAGTGGGTCCATCCAGCTGTCTCAGCTGCCCATGTTTGCATCACCATTAAGGAGTGGGTCCATCCAGCTCTCTCAACTGCCCATGTTTGCATCTTCATTAAGGAGTGTGTCCATTCAGCTCTCTCATCTGCCCATGTTTGCATCCCCGTTAAGGAGTGTGTCCATCCAGCTCTCTCAGCTGCCCATGTTTGCATCTTCATGAAGGACTGTGTCCATCCAGCTCTCTCAGCTGCCCATGTTTGCATCTCCATTAAGGAATGTGTCCATCCAGCTCTCTCAGCTGCCCATGTTTGCATCTCCATTAAGGAGTATGTCCATCCAGCTCTCTCAGCTGCCCATGTTTGCATCTCCATTAAGGAGTGTGTCCATCCAGCTCTCTCAGCTGCCTATGTTTGCATCTTCATGAAGGACTGTGTCCATTCCAGCCAGGTTCTTATCTCAGCTCCTTTAACTCTATAAATACTCAGTGTCTGGAATTAGATAATTGGTTACACCACAGTCCGAAACAAACAAAGCACTGTACACCAGCCTCATTCAAAACATTCCTTCATACTTCATATGCCCACAGATTTGCTCAACATTAAATATTGACTACTGTAACCGAGCTGCTTCCACTCGGGTTCGTGCCCCTTTAAAAATTGACCCAACACACACAGGAATGGATTTTTTAAGCGCGGTTGCGCTAATATTTTAATTCTACACAAAAACAAACAAATACAAAACAAAACCTAACTCCGTTTTGGAGTACTTACTACACAGGTTATTCCCTGACTAACTTGCAGGACGGCTAAGCCGTTTACCTGGCACACAAACCATACAGGTTTACACAGCACTTACTTTCTTTTTAATGACTGCTCGGAAGCAGAGCACCTCTCTTCTGCTTCCTTCTACTCAGCAGCCCCGAGCATTCTGACTGCTCCTCTTAAATACCCTGCACCTGGTCCCAATTTAACAATAGCTACCAGGTGCAGGGGATAATTAAATAAAACAATTAAATTAAACAATTAAACAAAAGGTGCCATCTTTTCTTCAGGGAGGTTTTAACCCCCTCCCTGCTGTCTCACACAACCCGCTGCCTTACACTACATATTGGGTAAGTCTTCTGTGCTACAGGGTCTGTGTGGTGGTTGTTTTTCTGTCTTCTTCCTCTTTGTCAGGGTTGTTGTATTAATAGACTTGAGTGATGAGGGTCTACCCCCGGCCCCACCCCTTCCCTTCCCCATCCTCTTTCCCTGTGACTGGGGCTCTGTTTTGATCATAACTTCATGTCTTCTGGGAGTATGCTCTCTTTACATTCATCTTATCTTGGCTATTCTAATTGGTGTAATCTGTTTGATCGTCATTCAGTCTTTTAGAAATAATACTGTATGCTCTACATATCAAAGGAGGACGAGGTTGATTAAAGCACTTACTGTGCACAGAGAAACATTGTGTTCAGTTCTGGTCACCTCATTGCCAAAAGGAGAGTGTGTCAAATGAAGAGAAACCAGGGTAATCCACTCAGAAACACTGTGTTCAGTTATGATCCCCACAAGGCTTATCAACAGAAGAACACTGTGTTCAGTTCTGGGCCCCACAAGGCTAATCCACTCAGAAACACTGTGTTCAGTTATGATCCCCACAAGGCTAATCCACTTTGAAACACTGTGTTCAGTTCTGGTCTCGTTAAAAAGCTAATTGTCGCAGGTCACGTACATCGCTTCCTGTTTAACAACTAAATATGCGGAACTCGTTAATCAAAATGCATGTTAACGAGATCAAGAAAAATGAATGGAAGCATAATTTGCTTTTATGGAAACTACTAGCGTACAGCGAGACGGCTCTCTCATCTGCGAGCAGCAGCCAAATGGAAATTAAATAAAAAATAATGGGAATATCTAGTTTGTGTATAAATTGTAAATTTCATTTAAAATTGTGCATTTTGCCATGCAGAATGAACACTTATATACACATACAATGCTGATTTACAATTATCTGGCGTGTGGGTAAAAATCGGACAACACAGATTAAAAAAAAAATATATAATAATTATTATTTTTTGGATGGGGTGGGAGGATAAGCCATCTATCTATATTGGTTGGAATTTATTTTCTTATGTTGACATCTACTTTAGTATGTATTTTAGTATGTACGATTGTAGGCTATAAATAAATACGTTTGAAGTGTCATTAGGGCAGTTGTTAATATTGCTTTTAAATTCCCACACAAACAAAATAAATAGTCTCAAGAAGCACTGCTCGTTAAGATATTAACATTATTTCGTAAATCAACATAATTTCAGATATCACGTTAGCATGATTATTTAATAACGAGCTAGGCATACTGAGCTCTTGAAAATGCCAGAATCTGCTGCATACCGATTTGTCTTAAAAGGAGTCGACAAAGTTACACTAACCACGCAGCACAGAAACCAGCACTAGAGGACACAGCTGGAACATAAGTGGAGATAGACTTAGGACAGAAGATAGGAGACACGTCTTCACACAGAAAGTGGTGAGGGTAAGGGAAGGGTTACCTAGCCATGCTGTTGATGCTAAATTCTTGGAAGCCTTTAAGAATGTTTGAAATCAATGAGTTACTAGGATCCGGATCAGCAATGATGCACAGAATGGCCTCCTCTCATTAGTACAGTATTTTGTGTGTCTTGTTTCTTATGAAGCCTGGTCTGAGCAGTCTTTGTAGAACTTATTCAGAGCAGTGGAATCCAGGGATACGTGGAGGTGCCTGACAGGCTGTGTATGTTGAGCTGTACATGTTTAATATATCTAGAACACTGTGAGGGAAATCTATTTAACAAACATACCAGTTTAAAAAATACAACTTTGAACCCTGTTTATGTTCATACTCATTGGGAGATGAGGGACTAGAGAGTTCACATTTTGAGGCTGTCGTTGCCCATGAAAGCATCTCATCTGTAACACTTTTAAAGAACACTTGAGATTGATGATTTTAATCAACATCATTAGATAAACAACAGCTGCAGGAGTCCCTCTGATACTTTGATTCATGGGCTGATCTTAAACCCTTCAGTATAATAAAGAAAGGAAAGACTAATTATACCTTAGTGAAGCCATCCTTTGCTTCACAATAAGGATTCCATCTACAATCCAATGCAGTCAGTACATAGTGTTGTATATGAAACATATCCTGGAAACAGCTAGCAAAGACCCTTCATCACAGCACAGGGGAGGGGCACTGATAATGTTCTTGATGCCAATAAGTGGTTAGAAAATGAATTTGAAAGCCTTGGTTATCACCACTTTCAGCTGCCTATATGTGCACCATCATTCTGTCAAAGAACACTCATTTGAGGTTGCACCTGACTGTAGGGAATTGTCAGAGCTAACTTCTAGAAGAACACTACAGATCCTTTTGATAATCAGTGCACTCGTTTGGTGCTGTGTAGTCAAACCTGTGCTAGAGAGATCAAATCTGGGGCACCACTGCACTTGTGGGATGTCTTTCTTATTAACATGTGCTGCCTATTTTTGAAGGGACAATTATCCGTTCAGGTATATTAAGATATTTAAACAACAAGGGGTGTAATTGGAGTTTAATAGGTAGTAACCTTTAGCAGTGAACCACAGTCATTTTCCCATGCTTCTCCCATGGTTGCATGGGAGAAGCATGCATTTTCATATGCATTTTTATACTTTACCATCGTGTGAGTGAGCTAAAATGAGCAACAAATGCCAATACTCCCAGGAACACAAGAGGCCAGAGTTTATACTGCAGCATCAGACTCAGTCTCAGGGATTCACCCTGCCCTCCATCTCAAGTTCCTTCCTGGGACTTGATCTCCACGCTCATGAATGTGACCAGTGCTCTCGCTCTCTGCCGTACAGGTGAGGGAGGCAGGCTCCGGTAGAGGTATGATTGGATCTTTCCTTTGCTAACTGCTGTCCTGTTCCGTTGTTGATCTTGACTACAGGTATGAGCTCTTAGTTAGGCAGTGTGGGTATCAGTGGCTGGGATTGGCTGTGTGTTTTTTGTATGCTGGTATTATAGAATCTGTTTGAAATAGTGATGTAGCTAGTTGCCGCGTTTTTAAGCATGTTTAGAAACTGGATGGTGTTGTAGATGCATAATGGGTTTTTTCTCAGTACTTGAAGGAGAGGCAAGCAGTGCAGCCGATATGAGTCACCTGCCATGAATGTGTTTCACATTACGACAGAACCATGGTTACGAACAGAGGACAACAGAATCCATGCAGCCTGAAATCCATTGAACTCTAACTGGACAACAATACCATGCTGAGCAAGTCTTATTTTCAATGCTTACTAGACAACAATACCATGCTGAGCAAGTCTTTGAGCAAAACAAGCATGTCAGTGACATTCATCTCCATCTATGGCTGCAAACACAAACTTAGAGGAATCAGTTTTGCAAGTTGAAAAGGTACCATAACCTATATTCACTTCTACTTGTAAATAGAAGTTTGACAGACAGATTCAATGTTGACTTCAAATCCTCCACAATCCCAATGTTTTAAAAAATAAGTAAATAAATAAACAAATAAATACATTCAATATTTGAAACTACTTTTCATCAACATTATACACAGTAGTCACTTTATTGAGAGGAACGGTAGTTCCTCGCACCACGTTATCATCAAGAACTCTCTATACAGCAAGGATAGTTTACGTGTTTTCAGGGTACTCTAGCAGCAAAAGTAAATCAGCCAAAAGCACCATTTCACTTTTAATGTGTAGTTCCCAAGACTCTTAGGTGAAATGTAGAAAAAAAAGTCAATACCTGTGTAACAGGGCGAGGAGCCCTGTACATGTATTTATTTATTTATTTATTTATAGAACGGGGTGCAATTTATTATTTTGTATTTGTTTTGTGGTATTATTATTATTATTGTTATTGTTATTATTTATTTATTTATAAATATGACAGCAGAGCCGTGTTTTCTTATTATTTTGTATTGTTTCGCAGCGTGGATGGGAAGCCCCATCCACATTAAAAACCTCGTGCAGAAGGTGACCATCTCCCGAGTTAATTCATTGTTTAATTGTTACTAATCGGGAGATGGTCACCTGTATATAAGCCTGCATTTCTCTGTGCTCTAGGTGGGCATACAGAGGAGAGTACGGGAGAGCGAGAGGAGAACGGAATGGAACGGAATGGAGAAAAGAAAATTTAAAAAATATACAGGATCAGTGACAGCATTTGCTCAGCCTGACCTGTATTGGCTGTTTTGTGTTCGAGATTTTGTTTTGTTAAAACCTTTTATTTTGTTTGTTAAAAATAAACGGCGCCGCAGCCCCTTTGCACCGCAGTGTTTTACTTGTTTGTTTTTCTTCCAGCATTCTGGCCTGATGTCACCACTTAGCCATCCTGTCACATCCTGTCACACAGTAAGAGAAATAAGTTGCCAAATTAAGATAAAAATGCCCTTCTCCTTTTTTTCCCAACGTATTTTTTTGCAGATTTTTGCAGACTCCAGGCACTTTTATCCATGCATATGTATATTACAGGACATCCGAGTTTAAAGAAAATTAACTTGTTTTGTCAACATGGAAATATACTAGGGAACACATTTATTTTGACGTCTATATCATTTATATTAAATTATTTATTTCTGTTTTTTAAAATGGAACATTTGCCTGCCAGAAATACCATATGTTATATAATATCAATCAATCAATCAACCGTTATTGAATATAACACCTTTCACAAAAGCAATGCCTTACATGACTGAAACAGAAAATACAAGCAGGAAACACAATAATCCCAGTAAATGAAAATACATGAGCAGGAGAGTAAACGCATCAATAAGAAGATAAAACATATAAATAAAAACAAGATCACTGAAACAATAAAACCATAGACAATAATTTTAAGATAAAAAAGATTATAAAAAGGTGTCTTCAGTCTTATTTTAAAAGCTGCAACCGCTGGTGCTTCTCTTACAGAAATGGGCAAATCCTTCCATGATTTAGGGGCCCTGTAACTGAAAGCTCTGCCACCAATACTAGTTTTTAAAATGTTGGGAATAGTGAGCAGCCCGGCATCCTGGAATCGGAGAGGTCGCCTAGGAACACATAGAATTAGAAGATCATTCAGGTAAGAGGGAGCCAGGTCATGTAAGGCTTTGTAGGTTATGAGCAGAAGCTTAAAATCAGCACGGAACTGAACTGGAAGCCAATGTAGGACTGCCAATACCGATGTAATATACAGTGCCTTGCGAAAGTATTCGGCCCCCTTGAACTTTGCGACCTTTTGCCACATTTCAGGCTTCAAACATAAAGATATGAAACTGTAATTTTTTGTGAAGAATCAACAACAAGTGGGACACAATCATGAAGTGGAACGAAATTTATTGGATATTTCAAACTTTTTTAACAAATAAAAAACTGAAAAATTGGCTGCAAAATTATTCAGCCCCTTTACTTTCAGTGCAGCAAACTCTCTCCAGAAGTTCAGTGAGGATCTCTGAATGATCCAATGTTGACCTAAATGACTAATGATGATAAATAGAATCCACCTGTGTGTAATCAAGTCTCCGTATAAATGCACCTGCACTGTGATAGTCTCAGAGGTCCGTTTAAAGCGCAGAGAGCATCATGAAGAACAAGGAACACACCAGGCAGGTCCGAGATACTGTTGTGGAGAAGTTTAAAGCCGGATTTGGATACAAAAGATTTCCCAAGCTTTAAACATCCCAAGGAGCACTGTGCAAGCGATAATATTGAAATGGAAGGAGTATCAGACCACTGCAAATCTACCAAGACCTGGCCGTCCCTCTAAACTTTCAGCTCATACAAGGAGAAGACTGATCAGAGATGCAGCCAAGAGGCCCATGATCACTCTGGATGAACTGCAGAGATCTACAGCTGAGGTGGGAGACTCTGTCCATAGGACAACAATCAGTCGTATACTGCACAAATCTGGCCTTTATGGAAGAGTGGCAAGAAGAAAGCCATTTCTTAAAGATATCCATAAAAGTGTCGTTTACAGTTTGCCACAAGCCACCTGGGAGACACACCAAACATGTGGAAGAAGGTGCTCTGGTCAGATGAAACCAAAATCGAACTTTTGGCAACAATGCAAAACGTTATGTTTGGCGTAAAAGCAACACAGCTCATCACCCTGAACACACCATCCCCACTGTCAAACATGGTGGTGGCAGCATCATGGTTTGGGCCTGCTTTTCTTCAGCAGGGACAGGGAAGATGGTTAAAATTGATGGGAAGATGGATGGAGCCAAATACAGGACCATTCTGGAAGAAAACCTGATGGAGTCTGCAAAAGACCTGAGACTGGGACGGAGATTTGTCTTCCAACAAGACAATGATCCAAAACATAAAGCAAAATCTACAATGGAATGGTTCACAAATAAACATATCCAGGTGTTAGAATGGCCAAGTCAAAGTCCAGACCTGAATCCAATCGAGAATCTGTGGAAAGAACTGAAAACTGCTGTTCACAAATGCTCTCCATCCAACCTCACTGAGCTCGAGCTGTTTTGCAAGGAGGAATGGGCAAAATTTCAGTCTCTCGATGTGCAAAACTGATAGAGACATACCCCAAGCGACTTACAGCTGTAATCGCAGCAAAAGGTGGCGCTACAAAGTATTAACTTAAGGGGCTGAATAATTTTGCACCAATTTTTCAGTTTTTTATTTGTTAAAAAAGTTTGAAATATCCAATAAATTTCGTTCCACTTCATGATTGTGTCCCACTTGTTGTTGATTCTTCACAAAAAATTACAGTTTCATATCTTTATGTTTGAAGCCTGAAATGTGGCAAAAGGTCGCAAAGTTCAAGGGGGCCGAATACTTTCGAAAGGCACTGTAGTCATACTTTCTTGTTTTAGTTAAATCCTGGCAGCAGCATTTTGTTCAAGTTGCAAACGGGATAAAACTTGACTAGGAATGGCGGAGAATAGACAATTACAATAATCAATTCTAGATGTTACAAAGGCATGCATCAGTCTCTCTGTGTCTTGTAGTAAAGAAAGCGTCTTATTTTGGCAATATTTCTAACATGAAAGAAAGACACTTTAGTTACTCTCCTAATATGAGGTTCAAAAGAAAGAACTGGGTCAAAAAGTACACCCAAGTTTCTCACATCAGCCTTCAGTGCAAAGGGGAAGGTTTCCAGTAGATGTACAAAGCTTGGTCTTACTTAATT